>JANIJH010558239.1:0-14497 GCA_024520975.1 Erythroxylum areolatum
GGCATTTGTTAATCCAAAAGGCATGACTATGAACTCAAAATGCCTATATTGTGTTCTTCAAAATAGACTTGAGATCAGGTTACCATTAGTTGAGAATAAAGGAGTCTGTTATGTCAAAGACTACTTTTAGAACACAATATAGGCATTTTGAGTTCATAGTCATGCCTTTTGGATTAACAAATGCCCCTACAACCTTCATGGACTTAATGAATAGAGTCTTCAAGCCTTTCTTAAGCTGATTTATCACAGTCTTTATTGATGATATATTGTTTTATTCCAAAAGTGACAAGGAGCATGAAGAATATTTAAGGATTGTGTTAGAGACACTGAGGAAGAAAGAGTTGTATGTAAAATTCAATAAATGTGAATTTTAGCTAAGGGAAGTAGTGTTTCTTGGGCATGTAATTTCAGAACAAGGAGTATATGTGGATCTAAGGAAAATAGAAGTTGTAGTTAAATGAGAAGCACCTAAGAATATAGCAGAAGTGAGGAGTTTCTTGGGTCTAGCTAGTTATTACAGAAGATTTGTAGAGGGCTTTTCTATGATAGCATCCCCACTTGCCAAATTGATAAGGAAGAATTAGAAGTTTGTGTGGACAGAAGAATGCTAGAAAAGTTTTGAGGAATTAAAGAATAGGCTCACAACCACACCAATTTTGACCTTGCCTTCTAGTAGTGATGGGTATATAGTGTAAAGTGATGCCTCAAAGAAGGTATTGGGATGCGTGTTAATGTAAAGAGATAAAGTGATGGCTTATGCTTCTAGGAAATTAAAGCCTTATGAGATGAATTATCCTACACATGACTTAGAGTTGGTTGCCATAATTTTTTCTTTGAAAATATAGAGACATTACTTATATGGAGTCACCACTAAGACATTTTCAGACCACAAGAGTCTTAAATATTTTATGAGCCAAAAAGAGTTAAATCTAAGGCAAAGAAGGTGGTTAGAACTATTAAAAGATTATGACTTGATGATAGACTACCACCCAGGGAAAGCTAATATAGTAACAGATGCATTAAGTAGAAAATCTGCCATGGCACATGTGGAGACAGTATACCTTCCTTTGTTAGGGAAATTAGCTAAACTTAAGATGACATTAAGGTAAGTTGAATATGGTTGTATATTGGCTAATTTTAGAATAAGGCTAGTGTTAAATGAGAAGATTAAGGAATTACAGGAGCAAGATGAGTATTTGAGCAAGCTTAGAGAAGAAATTAAAAATGTTAAGCCTTCTGAAATAGAGATAAGAGAAGATGGATTGCTGGTGGTAGGTAACAGACTATGTATTCCAAATAAGTTAGAATTAAAGGATGAAATTCTTGATGAGGTAGACAATGCTCCATATGCAATGAACTCGAGGAGTACAAGAATGTATAGAGATTTAAAAGAGCACTTTTGGTGGAGAGGAATGAAGAAAGATGTTGTAAAGTATGCCAGTAAATGCTTAATGTGCTAGCAAGTTAAAGCTGAACATCAAGCACCTTCTAGCAAGCTTAAACCTTTGTTTATTCCTAAATGGAATTGGGAGAAGATTGCAATGGGTTTCTTGATGGGATTGCAAGGACTAGTAGGAAGCATGACATAATATGGTTGATTGATGATAGGTTAACCAAGTCAGCATATTTCCTGCCAATTAAACAAACAGATTCCTTGAATGCCTTGGCCAAGAAATACGTAGATGAAATAATTAGACTTCATGGGATTCCAAGTTCTATAATCTCAGATAGAGATCCCAGATTCACCTCCAAATTCTGGGAAAACTTACAAGAGGCTTTGGGAACCAAGTTGCATTTTAGCACAGCTTTCCATCCACAGACTGATGGCCAATCAGAGAGGACAATACGGACAATGGAGGTAATGTTAAGAGCTTGTGTTATGGACTTCAAAGGATCTTGAGATGATCATCTACCTATAATTGGGTTTGCTTATAATAAGTCCTACCACTCGGGAATTCAAATGGCACCTTATGAAGGCTTATATGTTAGGAGGTACAGAACTCCTATTTGTTGGGATGAGGAAGGTGAAAGGAGAATTTTTGGACCTGAGTTGGTACAAGCTACCGTTGACAAGATTAAATTGGTAAACCAAAGACTCAAGGTAGCTCAAGATAGGATGAAGAGCTTTATGGACACGCATAGAAAGGAGATGGAATTTGAAGTTGGAGATAAAGTATTTCTTAGATCCTCTCCATGGAAAAGAGTCTTAAGATTTGACAAAAAAGGGTAAGCTCAATCCAAGATACATAGGCCATTATGAGATTATTGGGAAGATTAGGCCTCTAGCCTACAAGTTAGCCCTGCCACTAGAATTATCTAAGATTCATAATTTCTTCCATATATCAATGTTAAGAAGATACCGATAGATCCTTCACATATAGTCCAACCTTCAGAGGTTTAATTAAGGGAGGATTTGACTTATGAAGAACAACCAATAGAGATTCTAGATTCAAAGGAAAAGGTCTTATGAAATAAGACTGTGAAGTTGGTTAAAGTCTTATGGAAGAACCATGCAAGAGAGGAGGCAACATGGGAGCCTTGGGAATCTATAAAGGAGAAGTATCCACACCTTATTGTAGACTCAGGTGAATTTTAAGGACGAAATTCTTTAAGGGAGGAGAATTGTTAGACCCCAAATTTATTTATTTATTTTTATTTTTTATTTTTAGATTTTAGTCCATTAATTTAGCAAGCATAAATAGAAATTAGAATTTTTGAATAGAAATGTCAGAATTGAGTTAGAGTATAATAGGCATAGTAGATTAAAGGAGTAAGTAGCCATTACATTAAATCTAGAAGGGTAAATTTGGAAAGACAAGACAAAAAGTGGTCTTGAATAAGAGAGAAAGGAAAAAAATGTGGAAAGAAGAAAGAAAGATGAGAGAAAACGTGCAGGTTAGGAAAAAAGGAAGAATAAAAATGTGGAGAAGGAGAAAGAAGCAAGAAGCAAGAAGCAAGACGAATCAACTTGTTTTAGGTAATCTCCGTAATCTTTTCTTTTTGCTTGGGTAGAAAAGGAATTAGAGAAATGAGTCTTTTGTTAGAAATAAAGGGAGAAAGAAGAGAACCAAGAAACCTAACTTGATTTCCATGGATTTTTAAACTAGGTCTTAGATTTTCTAGCCTAGATAAACTATGGGTAGATTAAGTCTAAGCTCAATTTTTATTTATTTTATATTTTTGAATTATTGAAGTTTTACGGATTTTCTATTGGAATATTAAAACCAAGAAAATCCCATGCAAGAGCAAGAGGAAAGGCAAACTTGAATTTGAGTTTACAAGCAATTAGGTGGGTAATGTGTTTATAGTTATTATGGAAGATGGGCTAATTTTCCTTACTTGTGTATGTGTGCTAAATTGCTTAATTTGAATTGTTATGATTGTTGGAAAATGCTCTTAGATGTATTATCATGTTATGTCTTGAAAGATGTTACAACATTTTGTACAATCAAAGGAGGAAAAAGCATAAGAAGTATGAAAGTATGAACATGTGATGAAATGAATTGAGCATAAAAGTTTGCTTATGTATAGGCAAGAGAGATATCATTTCGTTCATCACATGCACGTTGACTTAAAGCCTTCTCCTAGCTACTCGCTTGTCGCACATGAGTTGTTAAAAAACAAACTCATTTAGTTTATGGTGTAAGTTTCGGTTTCTCCATTTCAATCTATGGGACTCACAAGTGATTATGTTATGCATTTCATTTTGATTGGTTGAGCATGATACACAATTAAGTGTTATATTTTTTATGCTTGATTATACATGATATGCTTTATGTGTTAACATCCTTAGCTATAAGTCTTTAATCTAGAATTGTTGATGATTTAGTTGCTAGATTATCTAGAATGAGATATAGATGTGTATGTGTGTGTGTATGTTTGATTGTGTGTTTGTTACCAATAGCTAAAAATATATTAGCCACTGAGCTTTATAGCTCAATCCATTATTTTTCACTCCTCAGGTTCAGAACAAGAAGGTTATTGATCCTTGCAAGGTATTGGCAAACTCCAAGATTACTATCTTTTATAACTAAGTTAGTCCGACTTTAATGTTCAGTAGCTTTATAAGCTTATCAAGCATGAGCATCCATTTGTATTTTGTATTAAGCTATTGATGTGGCTGTTGATATGCAATTAAAGTTAGGCTCAAACTCCGTTTTGTTTTTAATAATGAGATTAAGAGCTGAAGAAGTTTCTTTTGCACATGTTTATATCTATCTTCTTTGTCGAGTTGTCAATTTGTTGTTGGAAATAAAATTGTAGGTATAATTAGTGTTGGATTGTTAGGTCTAGGTTGTCGATTTGAAGGTTTCGTCACGACGAAGGAATTGCTTTGGCTGCAACGAACCTTTCTTGAGAGATGTTCTTACTTGATCTGGTAACTTCGCTGTGGCAAAGCCAAACTTTGGTTGCGACAAACTTTTCCCGAAGGGTCCTTGATGATATTCCCTAGTTTCGCCGCAGTGAAACATTTACTTTGTCGCAGCAAAGTCTATCAGTGTTGACGCTGTTATTCTCATCGAAATTTGAAGCTTTCAGCCTCCCTCTCACACAATATTTACTTAATCGTCTCATATAGTAGCCTCATAATAAGTACCGAGACCCAGGCATAACACATTATGTATTTACACATTACATATTATTACATAAATTTCCAATTCATAAACAATCATATTCAATTCACATCATATAAATCCTTTGAAAGACATTTGTGTTCATAAAGACACATTCATCCTTGAATACGCCATACATTTCAACATTAGAAACATTATTTACTAACCACATATTCCTTAATTAGTTACCTCAATTAACAATCCATAACTAAATTAACTTTTTCTCAATTAAGCTAACCTCAATTTAAGTTCATTTCACACCTTAAACAAGTCTAATTAAGTCTTAATGTACCAAATAAAATGACCTAACCTTATATAGTTCAATAATTGCACAAAACCAAGTTTTTCACCTTCCTAACCATTTCCCACGACCATAGGAATGTGCCTAACTGAAGGTTCACTCACCCATAACTTTCAGCTTGTTTCCAAAACTTAACTTCTTTACTTCCATTTGACACACTTTCACCAAAGTCCATCAATTTCACGTCAATTCTACCTTATTCATGCTTCAATACCTCATCAAATTCATATATAAACCAATTCAAAAATCACTCATTAATAATCTAACATCCCATGATCTTTCAAGTATCAACATCCAAAGCAAAAGCTATCAAACAAGAATTATGTTTTAGACCTCAATTAATCATCAATTAAATAAATATTCTATCCAATTCAAGCATCAAATAATTCATATTATAACATTCAATAAAGTTTAGCATTCCTTTACCTTCTTAACTTCAAATTTTAACTCTAAAGAACCAGTTATTCCAGCCCTTCCAAGCAATCAACAAACATCTAAGATCAAGGCGCAAATTTTAGCACTAACAAGACAATAGCACAAAAAAAAAAAACAGAACCTATTTCTTGGTGCAGTAACTTACCAAGTGAAGATGATCCAAAATCAAGCAAAATTTCCAAAGTTGAGAGGGAGTAAAAGGTTTTAGTGAAGGGGAGCAAAGTGTAGAGAAAAGGCTGCAGAAACTTCAAACGTGAAGACGATACATCACTTGCCTAATTGTTTGAATGCAAGGTGTCTTAATTTGTAATGTCCACACGTCACATATGAAAGTGTGATACTTGTCCTTCATTAAAGTAACCTACATGTCTTCATATGTGGCAGCCAAATGTCACTAACTCATAGGCTTAGTCATTCTAATTTTTCATGTTCCAACTTGTCTTGTGATTTGACAATTTTCCTAGTCCAAATGTCCATTTTAATACCTCAATTTTTTAATGGTATTGATAAATTCCAAATCACTAAATATAATCTATTAGACCAAAATTCTAGACATATGAAATTCACATTCAAATCATAACACAATTTTAGCACCTATAACACGTGCTTTCATGAACATGTAACATTTCAACTAGGTATAATTTAGGGCCTCACATTATGTAAGTAAGCAAAATGAAAATAAAAAGTTTAAATGCGTTAAGATTAATCATGATATTAATTAATTTATTTTAATATGTGTAATAAAAATATAAAAGTTTACAATGATTATTTAATAACAGGTATAATATGAAAAGACAATAATATTTATACAACTATACAAGTAAAAAAATCAACAATAACTATATCAATTAAAAGTTTTTTACATAATTTATAAAAACACTAAAAGTTTGAAAATATTATATTATAAACTTATTTTTAAAAATCATATTCAAAAGAAATATAACAATTTATTAAACACGTAAAAATAATATTTGAAATAAATTCATTATACTTAGATAATAACTTTTTTACATTTACATTATAATTTATTGTTATTATAAAATTACAAAAATAAAATAAAATTCTCTTATTTGTAGGGAAAAATTATGACAACATTATCATTGCTATATATTTTTTAATAAATATATATAATTTAAGAATTTTAAAAAATACAATTACAACTTTTTTAAAATAAATATATAAAAAAAATTTAAAATATATTAACGGGCTGTCTGTGGCTCAGGGGGGCCGTCCTAGCCGGTTGGCTTCAATCGTGGGCCAAATCATTCCGACCTGCTCGGGTCATGGGTAAGGCCTGCTTACAAGTTTTTTTGGTCTAGCTAGGCCTGGGTCGTCACACCCCTATTTCTAACTCCATTTTACTTTAAGAAGTCCTAACCTTTTTGGCCCTGATGATTTGAAATTTAAAAGTGTCAAACTTTCATTTATTGTATCAATAATAGATGAAGATGAAGCTAATACTAAACTATTGTGATCCTGATCTTTGTTTATTCTTAATTGATAATCATGAAACAAATCATACCAAAAATGTTTAATGATATAAATATGTGTTTTAACTAGATCACCATATAAATTTTGATTAAAAATTGTAGCCTCTTCATCTTATATCTTGAGTCAACACTTAAATGACTACCATGGTATGCCCTATCATAAACTGGTAAACTTTGAATTTCTCCATTATCTGCTCTATTATGTTTTGGATAACCTTATTATAATAAAAAATCTAACTAGATAATGCTAGTTTGATCTCATACATATGAATAAAGCAAATGTATAAAGTTGAATATTCATAACTTAATAACTTTATGAAATACCATCAATTTCATATAAATCATTTAAGAAAACTTAAATTGTACTTCTCTCAGTAAGCAAGTATATTGAGAATTTATTTATCTTAATATGATCAATACCTCAATTTACTTAGTTGCCAACTCTAATATCTTAAATATTGAATTTTAGCTGGTTGGAAAATCTAAAACTAACTTCTTTTACTACAAAATGTATAGCTCATGTAATTTCTTTAAAAAATTTTAATTTTTAGGTGTCGCACTCTAATATACTACATTATTCTAGATTACCTTTACCCGTTGTTTTATTACCTCTAACTTGTTCTTCACTATCAAATTCTTAATATATGTAAAACAACACATATGGAATACCCTCCCATTCATTATCAACCTCAAAACATGTAACTTATTCTTCTATTTATCAATCATAGCTTCATTTATACTATAGTTGTCTAAAGTTAATGTTAGGAGTTTGGTGTCAATGTTTCAATCCATTAAGCACTCAGCCAATATGGTTTTCAACCTTTCACTTTATTTGGCACTGACACATAAATAAACCTACCATTTAAAAACACAAACATATATTAATCATAACATAATAAATAAATAAACGATGACAAAATTAAAGAATATTATTTTCCTCAGGAGTCAACTACATAAAGTCCTGTCATTACCATTTTAGTGTATCATCAACATCATATAACCCTTCTTTTAGTTATATACTATCCATATATCTGATGTGATGGCTACTCATCTGTGAATACTCACAATATCTTCAATATCAAATTATTTTGTTTTTTGTATATTCTGAAGATGTCTTTATTCACAATATTATAAGTTGGAATCTTAAAGGTTGGTTGGAGTGAGATGAGCAACATCTTAAATTTTTAGCTATCAGTAATGGAGAGTGGTTGCTCATCACTAATGTTCATCTTAGCTAGAAAATACTTTGATTTGTTATAGTCCTATCTTATGCCAATCATTTTAACTTTCCCTTTCAATAGGTTATGGATAAGAAATGTTTGACCTTATAATATCATCTTCCTTAGCCAACTTCTTATCACAATACTTGCACTTGGCACTTTTAGCTCCATCACTTTATCTAGTCTTAATGAAATGATTCCAAACATTACTTCTTAAACTCAATAAAATAATTCCTTTATCTTGAGAAGTTTCTTCATTTGGTACATTGTTGGGTATTGGATTAGAACTCTCCATTAATATATTTTCAAGTATTGGATTAGAACTTTCTGGTGAAGGATTATGCTCATCCATATGAAACAGTCTAAGGAAACATGATATTATTGAATATATGCATAAACTCGAATAAAATCAACCAATAAATGTAAAAATATAAATAAACTCAAATACAATTAACCAAAGAAACATAATAATATTAATGAACTCAAACACGTAATGGATTTTGTTGAATATAAACAATAAATGTTCCTGTCTTACCTATCTAATTTGTAGTAAATTAGACACCATTGTAATGATAAAGATTAAAGGAAGCACTAAGATATATAATCATTACATGAATCATTAACTTGAAAATTAACTAATCTAATATTAACAATTAGGGAAAAGGTTCAATTTTGTAAAAAAAATTAGGTATTAAAAACAAAGGAACCTTATTAGTGGTATCACCTTATCACCTAAATATTATATAATATATAAAACAAACATATTACATGATTAATAAGAGAAATAAAGGAGAGATATCAAAATCAAAGAGATAATACCATTAAGATGGTTTATTTGACATTAGTAAATAAATATGAATAAAGTTTCAAAAAGCAATTGATATATGAAGGCAAAAGGGATTAGTATGTATAATGGAAGGAGATGGAGGGTTTAGCAAAAGGGTAATTTTTAGTCCCAAGACTTGCATCCTTTGACAAATTTAACCATAGAGTACAAATTAAACTTTAACCCTATATTATTATATAGGTGGTAGTGTGGGACTCAGCTTAAAAATATTTTTTAACCGCTCTATCTCTCATGACCTCACCATCATCACCATCGTTAATAACTCTCCTTCTCCAACATCCTCCACCTCCTTAACTCACCACCTCACCATTACGCCGAACCCGATGCAATGATGACGGGAATTCATCTAAAAACTCTTTTGGCTCCCTTTGATCCAGCAAGATCTACTAAATGCAATTTTACACATCGATATTCTTCATTCATAATTCCATTAACAGTGGCATCATCTGGGAGAACTAGGCAGAGTTTATGCATTTGCTCTAAAGTGATGGTAAATATTGCATGTGAACGATGACAATGGCAAATATAAGAAAGTCATGAGTTATACTACATCTCTGATAGTAAGGTCATTAGATGCAATATCTTTATTTTTTCCTTTTTTTAAGTTACACGTATTTTACAGTAGTAAGCAATATAGTAAGGGTATCTTTAAAATGCCTTGATATTAAATTATTATTCACAAAAACTAGCTATGTAGTTTGTTCTAAACAATAATTTAATATCAAGGCATTTTAATTGCTTAATACGGTAGAATATGTGTAAATTTTCTTTTGTTCCTTCCATCAGTTGCCATCTCTAGTCCCTTTCAAAGCACTCTTGATTTTTTTGGAAAGACATTTTATCCCTACTTTTTGAGTTGAATGTTTGAGATTATGCTGTAGGCACACATTCACTTGCTTCTTGTTGGCGTAATCATAGGAGTAACGGCATGAGAGATTGAGTCAAATCCTAAGATTACAGTAGGGCATGATTATAGGGATCCATAATTAGTGAGAATAATTTTCTTACCTTGTGTATATCTATTTCCTTAGATATAGATGGAGTAGTTTCAACACAAATACATGTATATATATGCTTCATGATGAGAGAAAGATAATATAGAAATTCTTCACCAAAACTTCCCTTTCAATTCACTCTTTTCATCATGGTATCAGAGCATTCTGATGCAAATAACAAACGAATTGAAGCCACTTCGTAACTTGTATTCAATCATTTTCCTCTCTTTCAATCTGAATGGAAGATCAAAGCTCCACAGCCACTCGAACTCAAAGCTCCATGAATCCAAACCCTCCATTTTCAACCACATTATACAACCCGCCACCATCAATCATAGTCCAACAAGACAACATCGCCTTTCCCACCAGTATCGTTCTTAACGAAACAAATTTTCCTCTATGGTCATAGTTGATAGAGATGCGCATTGGAGCACGAAACTAAATTGGATATCTCACAGGTGAAAAAATGAAACCAGCACCTAATGATCCTGACTATGCGACATAGGTTATTGAAAACAACAAAGTTAAGAGCTGGCTTATTAATTCAATGAGCCCTATCTAATGCAGCGATTTATTTGATTAGCCACCGCTAAGGAAATATGGGAAGCTGTTGCGAAAACCTTCTATGATGGATTAGATGAGACCCAATTGTTTGAACTGAATCAAAGATCCTTCACCACCAAACAAAGTGGTCAACCTTTATCCATCTATTACAATGAACTGGTTGTAATTTTTCAAGAAATTGATCATCGAACTGTCACCAACAACGAAGGAGTTGTAGGAATTATTCATATGCATTCTATGATAGCGAGGCTGCGAGTTCATATTTTCCTAAGTGGTCTTGATGTAGAATTTGACCAAGTTCGTGGTGAGATTCTATAAAAAAAATCCAAAGCTGGATTTGGAAAGTACATGTGCGTATGTGCGAAGAGATGCTTAACAGAGGCAAACTATGGGAAATTCTTGGTCAGTCCCTGAAAGCTTTGCCATGGTGGTTCATCGAAACAAAGGGAGAAATAACGCACCATCGGGGAAAACAAATAACTTCGTTTGTAGTCATTGTGGTGAGACAAGACATTCAAAACAATGATGCTATCAGATTATTAGGTATCCAGACTCATGGGATTTCTCAAAGAAGCTGAGGAAGAACATCACTAGCAAAGCAACAATGGTGAAGCAAGGGGACACGAAATCAACCCAGGAAGAAAAAACATAACCTACCGCCAACATGGCTCAACTAGGTATTTCTGGTAAGGTGGATCTACTATCTGCTAAGAATAGCACCTGGATTATTGATACGGGGGCAACAGATCATATGACTAATGATCCTAACAAATTACAAACGATTTAACCATCTTCTCAGTTTGACATCTCCACTGTAAACATAAGCCTTTCTCCTATTACAGGGGAGGGACCGGTTGTTCTATCCAATAACTTGACACTTGATACTGTCTTAGTTGTTCCCACACTTCAGTTCAATCTTTTATCCGTTAGCAAAATTACCTCATCTCTCAATTGTACCGTAACTTTTTGGCCTTTATTTTGTGTTTTTCAGGACATTCTGACTCAGAGGACTCTTGGTTATGGTGTTAAACGACATGAGCTCTACTACTTGGAATTAACTAAAGATGGGGAACAGAAATTCAGCCACGCAGTTAAAACAAGTGGGGTTGAGAAGACTCGTGCAAGCATCTAACTATGGCATAGGAGGCTAGGTCACATTTCTTTTGGCTACCTTAAGAAACTTAAACCAAATTTGTTCTTCGATTTAGATATTTCAAATTTTAGGTGTGATGTATGTGAGTTGGCGAAAAACCATCGAGTTCCTTTTTTGCCAAGTTTGAATAAATGGTCACAACCATTTTTTGTTATACATTCTGATATTTGGGCACCTGCAAGGGTGCCATCCATTTCAAAGGCTCGTTATTTTATTACTTTTATAGATGAATGTACCAGGTTCACATGGGTTTCTTTGCTTCATAAGAGGAGTGATGCATGTATGGCATTTAAGGAATTCTACACTATGGTTCATACACAATATCAGCAACAAATTCGAATTTGGTAGTCTGAAAATGCAATGGAATTTGTTGATGCTTCCTTTGGAGATTATCTTAAATAGCTGGGAATACAACACCATACTTCTTGTACATACACACCATAACAAAATGCGTTGGCAGAAAGGAAGAATAGGCAAATTATGGAGGTGGTACGTGCATCTCTCTTTGGGATGAACATGCCGCAGTTTTATTGGGGGGAGGCGGTCAAGTCTGCAGTTTATCTTATCAATCGATTCCCTTCTCGAGTTATTGACTTCCAAACTCCACAACAAAAGTTACAATTTTTTTGCTCTATCCCATATCTACCAAACCTCAAACCTAGAGTCTTTGGGTGTACATCATATGTTCATATCTCTAAAGCCTTACGCAGCAAATTGGATCCTTGTACAAAATGATGTGTTTTTATTGGATACTCAAATTTTCAAAAGGGCTACCGATGTTATGATCAACAAAATAAAAAATTGCATGTTACTTTAGATGTCTCCTTCTATAAAACTGAACCGTACTACACAAGTAAAGGTTCGAGCTCATCTCCTCAAGGGGAGAACTCAAGTGATGAGCCTGAGCTGAATGCAGGAAATAATGGAATTGGAATTTCAACAGGAGAGACAGAGTTCTTCGAATTAGAGGTGATAGAAGGAAAACTGAATACAAATCAACCCACAATTTATCAACATGATGAAAAAGCCTAAAGTATAAAAGCTCTAGACTTACCAAGTTTATCTGGGAATGATGTGCTATTGGAAGATGAAGAAGATGCATTGGAAGAAACTATGTTAACACCATTAATCGAGGAGTCTCCTTCTTATAATGTTCAAGATGATAATAGACCTCAGGTATTTGATGACCCTCTCTCAAATAATCCTTTGCCCTCTCAGTTACCACCAAGATCAAATAGAGGTATTCCAAAGAAACAATACGAACCTGATCTCAAATTAAATGTCAAATATCCCATTAACAATTATACCTCTACTCATAGACTATCGGATTCATATGCCCTAAATATTGATCAATTGTCTAAAGTGTCTATTCCTAACAGTGTGCAGGAAGCATTAGCATATCCAAGATGGAAGAAAGCTATGAATGAAGAGATGGAGGCTCTGAAAAAAAATTAAACTTGAGAACTAGTTCCGTTGCCTGAAGGGAAGAAGATAGTTGGGTGTAAATGGGTGTATACTGTGAAACTTAAAGCTGATGGAAGCATTGATAGATATAAAGCAAGGTTGGTAGCAAAGGGTTACATACAGAAGTATGGAGTTGATTATCAGGAGAATTTTGCTCCAGTAGCTAAGCTCAATACTGTTCGTATCCTCATATCAATTACAGCAAACTGAGATTGGACATTACAATAGTTTGACATAAAAAATGCTTTTCTAAATAGTGAATTAGAGGAAGAAGTATACATGGAGCTTCCACCCGGTGTTAAACATGGATCTAAATATGAAGGAAGTGCATGTAGATTGAAGAAATCATTGTATGGGTTTAAACAATCACTTAGAGCTTGGTTCGGGAGGTTTACATCAGCAATGAAGTCCGATGGTTATAGGAAAAGTAACTCTGACCACACTTTATTTATTAAACATGAAGACGTGAAGGTAACAACATTGATTATGTATGTAGATGATATGGTTCTGACAGGTAATGATACTGGAGAAATGGAGAGGTTACAGAAATATTTGGCCACTAAGTTTGAAATGAAAGACTTAGGAAACCTGCGATATTTCCTGGGCATTGAAGTGTCACAATCAAAATGGGGAATCTCTCTTTGTCAACGAAAGTATGTGTTAGACTTGCTGACTGAAACCGGGATGCTAACCTGCAAGCTAGCTAAAACACCAATGGAGATGAGTCATTCACTTTAAGCTTCTTCTGACCAAAGGTTGGTAGATGTAGGACGTTATCAACGACTGGTGGGAAAAATGATCTATCTTACCCACACTAGACCAGATATTACCTATGTTGTGAATGTTGCAAGCCAGTTTATGCATACTCCAAATGAAAAACACATGAATGCAGTCTATAGAATCTTGAAATATTTAAAAGGTGCACCAGGAAAAGGGTTATTGTACTCAAAGAATGAAGCATCTACTATCGAAGGTTACACGGACGCTGATTGGGCTAGAGATCGAACAACCAGGAAATCTACCTTGGGTTTTCTAACATTCATAGAATGTAATATAGTTACTTGGAGGAGCAAGAAACAAAAGGTTGTTGCTCATTCAAGTGCAGAAGCAGAATTTCGAGGCATGGCACATGGTTTATGTGAGCTTTTATGGATTAAAGGAGTTCTGCAGGATCTTAGCATTAAATATCAGAGGCCCATAAGTTTATTATGTGATAACAAAGCTGTAATTCAAATTTCCCAAAACCCTGTACAACATGACCGCACTAAACACGTTGAAGTTGATCATCATTTTATCAAAGAGAAGCTGGACCAAAAGATTATTAAGTTTCCATTCCTTAAGTCCGAGAACCAACTTGCAGATATCCTTACAAAGGCAGTCTCAGGAAGAACATTTCATGTAGTGATTGACAAGTT
>JANIJH010558277.1:0-14494 GCA_024520975.1 Erythroxylum areolatum
CTTTCCAATGAGACCTCATTTGTGATCTTTGGACTTTTGTGTGAAAAATTAGGTGTTGAGGAAGGAAGTGAAGGAATTTTTGAGTTTCCTTAAATTTATTAGTCTTATTATTAGTTTTATTTATCAATGGTATTATTTTCCTTTGTGCATAACTGTTTCATCCAACCTCCGATCGACTCGATTTTTAAGGCATCGGATTCGTGTAATATTTAATTTCATTCATATGTGAAATTGGGAATGTTTAGAGATGAAATTGACGGGGCTTGATTAGGTCAAAGTGAGGGGACCGGATAATTATTTTTCTGGTCCGTGTTTTAATAATAATTAGACCTATAGAGGTCAGAATTGAATGATTTTGGTGTCTATGGCTTTCTAATTTTTAGAGAAAATTTTTCTGACGGGAAATTTTGGTATAATGCTGGGAATGTCACAAACATGCATACATGTGCATAATTCAATATTTATGATTGTACATTCGGTAATGATTGAATATTTTGACTGTTTTAGTGGCGCATTTGGAACGTCAACCCATAAACGTTGTCGAGATTCCAGGCATTGGCTCGGAAGCTATTGGTGAGTGACTTAGATGGTTTCTCCATTATTATTTGTTTATAATTTTGCGCTTATAACTCTGTGGAGAATAATGGTGGTTTTGTGAGTTGTTTATGACTAGATTCCGGACAGAAGGCCCGATGTATTTGGATATTATGACATAGAAGTGTTATTTGTCTGAGAATTTGAGACCTCCGTGTTTTCAATGTGATAAATTGTGATTGTGATTTTAATGTGAATAATTGTGAACTAATTGTTTGAATGTCATAATTTGGGTTTGATTGTGATGTGATATTGCTCAATTGCAACATATGCATTCCATGCATGCATGCATGATCAGTTAATGACAATTGTGATCGGAGCAGCCATCGAGAGCTGAAAGCTCAATGTATTTAGGCCTCGAGCCCACAGTGATTCAAAGCCTCAGGCTCAACGATCAATGCGCCCATATTGGGACAGTTCAGAGCCTCAGGCTCAACGATTAATGCGCCCATATTGGGACGGTTCAGGGGCACGGTCACAACACCAAAATAAATTAGAAAAGTGTCACATGTGCATGTCATATGCATTTGATTTAATCATTTTGATTGAGTGAAAGGCAAAATGCCTTATGCTTCTGTGGTACCAATCATGCAGTACTTCTGAAGGTGAATTATGAAATAACTGTATTATGCTTGAGTGTTGTATGAATTCAATTGGTTATGTATGTCTAATCGAATGAAATGTATCAAATTGTCTGTGCTCAAGTGAAATTGTGAAATGTGATCAAATATGCAACAATGTGAATATATATTATATGAATTGATGTGTTGCATAAATTGAGTGAACCATCGATGATGGTTACCTCACTGAGTTCGCAAAACTCACCCAAAATCTGCAATTATTTTTCAGGACCCAGAAGAATATCCTGTTAGGCAACGGGTGTATAGCATCTGCTTGTGAGTGAGAGAAGGGGTCGGGATCAGTTCGTGTCTGCATTAGTGTCTGATACAATTGTACTTTCTGATTTATCTATTAATGATTAGGTCATTTTGTAAAATCAACAGACTGAAATAAATTGTATTTATAAAAAGGGCCCCTGTGGCCATTGTATTTACCGGTGATTATTTATGTTAATGATTTTCCGCTAGTGTACGCTTATGTGTCTAAAGAAAAAAAAATTTATACTGAGTTTAGACTGAGTGATGTAAAACGCCACCCTCGCAGGGCACGGACTCGGATATCACCATCGATGTCGAGTTCGGGTCATGCGGGAGTGGGGTGTTACACAGAATGGTTTCAAAATCACCATGGAAAACTGGGCAAACATCCACGAGGTCAACATGGCAAACGTGGAGGACGCGACGGGTCGGTAAAACATTCAGAATCGCCCTCCAGATAAAATGTTGCACCTTGGGCGGAACTCGCAATTGCCAAAGGCGAAACCAAAGGGAGCTAGAGAGGAAGAGTGGGGCAGACGGGGGTGCTAATAATCGGCAATAAGCACTTTTAACGATATAGGCGCCCTTGGAGGCAAATTTCCAACATAGTCGATCATCAACTGCAGAAGAACTCAACGGAATAGAGAGGATACATCGTGGATCACGTTCATTAATGCATGAATCAACTCAACATTCCATCGTCGGTAAAGAATTAGATCAGATACAAAAGAGGGGTGAGGAGCTACAAGGATGGGGGAAGAAATAAAAGAAGTGGAAGCATCCAAAAGCCAAGGAGAGTCCTAAATCCGAATCTGTGAACCAGAACCAATCCACCAATAAATACCCTGACGTAAGAAATCGCGAGATGCCCAAATACTGCGCCAAACAAAGCTAGGATTCGAACCCAGGTCAGCATCAAGAATCTGACCATGCGGAAAATATTTGGCCTTAAGGACACGAGCGGCTAGAGAGTGAGGTCGGGTCAAAAGATGCCATCCTTGTTTCCCCAACAATGCAAGATTGAACTCCCGTAATTTGTGGAAACCCAACCTGCCAAATGATTTGGGAGCAGTCATGCAATCCCAAGCAAGCCAGTGAATGCCATGAGAATAAGTGTGGCCGCTGCCCCACCAATAACGGTTCATAATACCCTCAAGTGCGGAGCATAATGTCTTGGGCAACAAAAAAAGACTCATTAAGTAAGTAGGCAGTGCTTGAAGGATAGACCTCAACAAGATGGCTTTCCCAGCACGAGATAAGGTCCTGTGCTCCCAAGAATTCAACTTGGACCAGAACCGATCCTTGATGTAGCGAAAGACCTCCTGCTTGTTGCGGCCTATATTAGAGGGCAACCCCAAATAAGTACCGAGGGTGTCCTTCTCCATAACGTGGAGCACAGAGCAAACCTGAGATGGAACTTGAGGAGTGGTGTTGACACTAAAAGTGATGGAGGATTTATGGAAGTTGATTTGTTGGCCAGATTCAGCTGCATACATGAGCAAGAGTTTCTTCAGGTGAGTGGCCTCAGCAATGTTGGCCTTGATGAAAACCAAGCTATCGTCGGCAAAAAATAGATGAGAAAGCAATGGGCCAGTCATAGACACATGAAAACCATTCAAGCAACCATCCTGAACCGCTGCATTGACAATGCGAGAAAGACCTTCCGTGCAGATAATAAAGAGATAGGGAGTCAAAGGATCTCCCTGACGAAGACCCCTAGTCGAAAGGATAGGCCAAGCTCCTGATTATTGTGTAGAATCCAGTATTTGACCGAAACCAAGGTAGACATGACAAGAGCCACCCATTCAGGAGAGAACCCAAAATTAAGAAGCATGCAGTGTAAGAACGACCATTCCATACGATCGTACGCTTCGCTAATGTCCATTTTAATAGTAGCTGCAAAGTGGTTACCGCAATTGCGCCGGTGAAGGGCATGCATAGCCTCGAAAGCGACAATACAATTATCCTGGATATACCGGCCGGGCAGAAAAGCCCCCTAGCTTTCAGAGCAAATGTGAGAAAGCAAACACTTCAACCTGTTAGCAATCATTTTGGTCACAATCTTCAGGAGCATGTTGCACAAGGCAATGGGTCGAACAGCCATAAGAGTAGGATTTGGCTTCTTGGGAATCGAGACCAGCCCCGTTTCATTCAAGGAAGGCGGAATAAGCCGTAGTGAAAGAATGGAAAGATAAGTGCTAGCAACATCACCACCAGTAAAACCCCAAAACCCTTGGAAGAAGCCCGGGTTAAAACCATCTAAACCGGGGGCCTTATCGGCTTTCATGCTAAAGACAGCCACTCGCACATCAGCGGGGGTATATGGCTCTTTGGACCTTCGATAACCAACTCCTCTTGCTTGGTAAGATGGATGGCTCCACTCTTCCTTCTGAGATTCCTTTATACACCACCCCTTTGTGGGTTCAGATCCACCACATGGTGGAGGGTTTTATGACTGAACGGGTGGCCAAACGTTTGGGGGATGCAGTGGGTGGTTTTCTGGCAGCTGACCCCAATAATTTTACTAGCTCCCGCGAGTCCTATATGTGTTTGAGGTATGAACATGATGTCCGCAAGCCTATTCGTCCCACATTGAAATTGCGAGCTAAGGAAGGTACCTGGTTTTATCCTCTTCTGGCATACGAACGTCTGCCTTCGGTGTGTTTTTTGTGTGGCTTCCTTGGGCATACGGAACGGTATTGTCAGTGGCTGTTGAACAGAGATTTTGCCCCTTTGGTCCGACAATTTGGGCCCGAAATACGTGCTTCTTCTCGCCGGACCCAGCTGATGATTGGTGAACGCTGGTTGATGGAGGATGGTGGTCGGGAAAGGTTGGCGGATGGTTTCCCTGGATGTAACATTCCATCACCGATGGGAAGGGTAAAATGGTAAGGTTGGATCGGATTGCGAATGTGTTTTTCTTTACATGCTTAAATTGGCCTCCATTTGGATATGATTGTACACTCGTGACAATTCCCGGCATACGTGTCTATAAGTGAAATTTTAGTGAAAAATGTGAGATTGAGTATGAAAAATGAAATTTAAGTGATTTAAGAGTATTCTGTATAAAATTGCTTAGTGAGTACCGATGAGATTTCCGGTACTGGCAACGACTGTCCAATTGGCACCCCAATTAAAGACATGATTTAGAAATTTTGTTTTAGTTGAGCTATTAAAATTTGGAAAATTTTGTGGAAAAATCAAAGTGAATAAATTGATTAAATTGGAAATTGATAGGTATGAAAGTGAGTGATTCCGAGAAAATTGAATTTCAATTCAGTCCCTAAGAGTTGGAATTTTCGAAATTGAAATAGTGGGGTTAAAAGACTAGATAAGGGCAATTTGGGTAAGACACTTAAGAGAATAAGGTTTAAGGTTAAATGAAGGGGGCAAAATGGTCATTTCCTAATGTGAAATAGTATAAAAAGGGAAATTAGGTTTGAAAAAAAAAAGGAAAGGAGGAAGAGGAATTGTCGAAGAAGAAGAAGAAGAGAGGAAGAAATGGTTTTGGCTAATCCATGGAGAGCTTAAGGTTTTTGAAAGTTAAATCAAGTAAGTTAAGCCTCTTTCCTCTTAATTAGTTGTTTGATTCATGTGTTAAATGTGAAAAGAGATAGATTTGAGTATTGTTTTCGTTGGTTTTTAGGGTTTTTGGTTAAGGGTGATTTTTGATTGTTTTGGTGAATGATAGTGGTGTAAAGTGAGTGGGAAATGAAGTATAAGTGATGATATAGTGTTTAGATTAGTTGTGTTTTGAAAGATGGGAAAAATTGTATTGAATTTGTTGTAAATCGAGTTTCGGAAGGCTTTCGGACGTTCGCATGTTGCAACGTGTTCGTCACACGCCGCGGAGCACGCAAGCGTGCACACCGCGGCGCATGCGAGCGTACACGCCACGACGTGGGCGAGAGTGCACGCCACGGTGCACGTCACGGCGTAGGCACGCCACGGCGCATACTTGCTTCCTCGCCACGGCGAGCGTTTGGATTTCGCCGCGGCGAGCTTCTTCACGCCGCGGCGAGCTACTGATCTCTAATAAGTTGTGTTTTGGTTTTTAAGCCATAACTTGTGGTACTGATATCCAATTGAGATAATTTCGGATTTGTTATCAACTAGAAACAAAAGTCTACGTATTTTATGAAGATGAGAAGTGTTGAATTGGTCCTTAAGAGTTCTCAAAATTGGATGGAAGTTGGTGTAAAATATGTTTTCGACATAACGATAGTCTGGGTTTATTTGGTGAATAACTTCGTGATTCTTCTGAATCAAATTGCATGATCTTAGTGTCTAGTGAGTTTCTGATTAAGAGGAATCGATATGACGGGAATTTTAGTGATAGTGCGGGAATGTCACGAAAGTGCATATTACGTTATTCTAAATTTACTATATGAACATTTGTGCTGAATTGGATGATGCGTATAATAGATGTGTTTTGACTTGTGATAGAGGCACTTTTAGGACGTCTGATACCGTCATTGCCGGGACTTCCATGCTTTAGCCTGGAAGTCAGGTGAGTAACCTAGTTGGTTCCTCAATCTTTATGTGTTTAAATTATGCGCTTATGCCATGCGGAGATAATGGAGGGTTTATGTGATTGATTTTGATTGATTTCGAACCATAGGTGTCTGAAGTATCGGGAACTTGTTATTGAAGTGTTATTGGGTGTAATTTTTGTAACTACTTAGTTCTAATGTGAATTTGGGGCAAGTGTTATTATTTTGTGAAGCAATTGATTCTGAATTGAGACATATGCATTCAAGCATAAAGGCATGTTTAGGTAATGACAGTTGTGACCGGTGCAGCCACCGAGAGCTAAAAGCTCAACGCTTCAGGGCTTAAGCCCAACATAATTCAGAGCTACAGGCTCACCGTATCAAGGCTTCAAGCCCACCGTAATTCAGAGCCACACGCTCACCGTTTAATGAGTCCATTTTTGGGACAATTCAGGCGCACGGTCACAACACCGTAGTAAAATGGGAAGTGTCACATGTGCATTGCATATACATATGATTGGAAATGGACTGAGTGATAGGCGAAACGCCTTATTTTTGTGAAATAATAATGCATGTGGAAATTCTGATATGATATTGTGTGATTGTTTGTATATGCATGAGTTGGGTGAACCATCGATGATGGTTTCTCGCTGAGTTCGCAAAACTCAACCCAAATTTGCAATTATTTTTCAGGACTCAGAAGAATACCCTGTTAGGCAACGGGTGTATTGTGATTGCTCGGGAGTGATAGAAGAAGTCGGGATCAGTTGCGTCTATCGAAGAGAGTCAATGTTGGTAGCTTATTATAATGTATTTTAGTAGGGGATCCTCATGGTCTTTGTTCCTACTGATTATGTTACGTAATTGGTTTTCCGCAAATTGTATACTATAAGTGTACGCTGTTTGTTTCAAAAAAATTTGTACTGAGTGATGTAGCATGCCACCCTCGTGGGGCACGGACTCGGATATCACCATCGATGTCGGGTTTGGGTCATGCAGGAGTGGGGTGTTACACTGGAACTTCCCAGCCTTTCTGTGTTCCTCAATCTCCGGTGGGCGCTCTTGTCGCTGCTGCTACCACTACTTTGGGCCTCCCAGCCGATGATACCCCTAGTCCTGGACGAGTTTCGACCCCTCATTTGACCAAAGATATCGTGATTCTTGACCCGAAGCGTAGGAGGATGGGGGTCTGAGTTGTCGATGCCCAATCCTGTTGATGAGCAGCCTCTTGCACACGGCAACCCTTCGGTTTCATCCTAAGAGTTATTGGCGGGCATTGGTCCACAGACCCGCCGTCTGCTATGAGTACCCTTAGCTAGAACTGTCGTGGGCTTGGCAACCCACGAGCAGTTAGGACCTTACGAGAGTTAGTTAGCTCTCATAAGCCGCGGTTTATTTTTCTTATTGAAACTTTTTGTAACTCCAGGACAGTGGATGAAATAAAATCCTTGTTAAAGTATGATGGTTTTTTCAATGAAGATAGTGCTAGTCATAGTGGTGGGTTAGCCTTCCTTTGGAAGGGCTGTTTATCGGTTAATCTAATCAGTTCCTCTGCCAGGTACATTGATGTGGAAGTCCAACTAGCTCACCTTGACTCTTGGCGCATTACTGGCTTCTATGGTGAACCTGATCGCAGCAGGCGTTCCCATTCTTGGCAACTGCTTCGTATGTTAGCCTCACATAGTGCTCTTCCTTGGGTCTGTTTGGGTGACTTCAATGACATCTTAGCAGCTTCCGAAAAACGCGGTGGGCGAGCTCAACTTGCCCACTTAATTTGGGGTTTCCAGAATGCCGTTTCCGACGCTGACCTTTATGATTTCCCCATGTCTAGCTATCCATTCACCTCGGAATCTGGCCGAGCAAGTGGGCATCTGATCGAAGAAAAATTGGACCTCATCTTAGTTTCGAATTCTTGGCGCATGACGTTCCCCCAGGTGCTAGCTATAGTTCTTGACTCTTCTTCTTCTGATCACCTATCGCTCTTTCTACAGCTTCGTTGTTATCTACCCAAGCACCACGCTCGCCGATTTTGGTTTGAGAATCATTGGAACAGAGAACTGGGCAGTCGGGACTTGGTTACTACATGTTGGGCTGAAACAGTGGGCATGCCTCTTTCCGAGCGTCTTGCTCGTTGTAGTGCTTTGTTGTCCGTTTGGGGCAAGGAACTTCGCACCTATCAGAAGCAAGAATTGGAGCACTGTTTAATAATCATGACTTCCGTTCGGGCCAGCCGCCGATCATCGGACGTGACTCGATTCGTGGATGCCCAGAATCGGTATCAGGAGCTTCTCCTTCAACGTGAGATCTTTTGGAAGCAACGCGCCAAGGATTTCTGGCTTCGGGAAGGCAATGCTAACACCTGCTTTTTCCACAAGCGCGCTACTGCTCGCCATCAGAAAAATAGAATTGACTCACTGCTTGATGAGGCTGGTACAAGTAACGGCTTTTACTCTTTCAAGTAAAACGAATTCTAACTTTTGACTTTACGCCAATTCGGTTACAAAACAACTATATGCAATTGTTGTAGAGTCCACGTCGATTCAGGCGTGGGAGGCCTTTTTACACACATTTATAATGATCCACCAGACTCAAACATAAACTTTGAAATTTGCCATCAAATACAAAGTTGCGAATAAGATTGAGTTTTGGTATCGTATTATACCTGTACCGGTTAATATCGAATATCATTTTGAATAATTTTTTACATTTATAAAATAATCCCTAAAATTTTTAAAATAGTCCATTGGTATATTTTACAATTGTACTGTATACTTTATTAGTTTACTGTTTACATCAATCCTATTTTCAAAAATCATAATATAAATAATAATCATAATTAATATAAAATAACAATAATTTTTAAATATTTCACATATAAATAATAGCCACAATTAATATAAAAAAGACAATCATCATCATACAAATATAAAATTATGAATAATATAAGGTATTTAAAATATTACAATAATATAATTTTATCATTTTAATAAATAATAATTACTTCAAAACATCCAATAAAAAGAACAATAAATATCCTTAAACAATTTACAAAAAGAGTTCATGAAGAAGAAACAATAAAGTAGAAGTTAAATATGAAACAAAAACATTTACAGTTACATTACATATATAGAATTTAACATAAATATTAAATACAAGTAAAATTAAAAGAAGAGGAAAAATAAAAACCTATAATAAAATTCAATCATCAACACGAGAATACCTGTTATAACTGCACTGATCCTAGTAATCATTCGATATAAAATCCTCATCATTGAGAGGAGTTTCATCATAATTATCATTCAAATTAAATACATCAAATGATATGTCAATGCTTTCCCATCCAAGATTATCTTCCAAGTCATTTATATCAACCAAATTGGGTTCTTCAGAAACCCAATATGCCAAAAGATCAATATTATCAATGGAAATTGGATCAGTTTAACTACTTGTGCTATTAAGACTCCTAGTAAACAATTAAATTTAATTATTAGAAAGTTTTAAGAAATTATATCGAAATTAATAATGATAATAATGAAAATAATATAAATGAAAATAACATATCTTTCCTGGAGCTTTAAATTGCAACCAACAAAAATCAAGCCATTCAACCTCTTATACTCCAATCTATTCCTTTTCTTTGAGTGAATAAATTCAAACGTGCTCCAATTTCGTCTACAGTCGGCAGTAATCACACATTGACTTAAAATTCGAATTGCAAATCTTTTCAATTCTGGAACATCATTTCTAAATTGATCCCACCAAGAAACTGTAAGTTATAAGATAACAAAAGTAGTGTTATAAACAAAATAAAGTGATAATTAATTTTCAACAAGTAAGAAAAAGGAAATAACTAATATCCAGAGAAAATTTTTGGCTTTGTCGAATAGCAATCGATATTCCAAAATCTTCATAAGACAACATCTAAAACTCCATTTGTGATAGTTAAAAGCATTCCTCTATTAACTTCAGCTTGTTTAGTAAGATCCAATCTAAAATAGACACTAGGATTCAAAAATACCCCAGCTACAAATAATGGAGAAGAAAGTTGTCTTTCCCTTCTCTCATTAATGATTGAAAGATATGGTGTGTATAAAGAATATCTATGTTTCAGATTGGCATTGATTGCTTTCGTCACTCTCTTTATGGCATCAAAAATATAATCCATTGTTGACTTTCCTTCACTATCAACCAAGCGAAACACCCTCACTAAAAGCTCACAAACTCGAATAACAAATGGACATTGAGACCAAAATTCTCTATCTTCCAGTATAATATTACAAACCTCCACTCCAGCATTAGACCTAGCATGTTGAGATGCAATCCACTTATCACTTGTAAACATTTGTCTTAACTCTTTCTTCATCGAAACAAAAGACTGAAATGATAAGAAATTTGTGGCAAATCTTGTCACAGCAGGACGTTACAAATTCCTACCATTGGTAAATTCCTTTTTCATCAAATTTAGTACCCACTCAAAAGTTTACCTCTTAAATCTTCAATCGAAGGACCTTTGTATCCTGGACTATAAGAGGCTATTGCATCCATCATAGGTTGATAATAATAAGACTGAGAAGCATTGAATGACAAGCCTGTATCATACCACCATCTAGCTACTGCCATATCGACATTATGAGCCGCATCTCTTGATTATATTGCACTACGAATTGAAGGTTAGGCTCCAGGAGTTGTTTGTAGTGTAAAGCAACTAGTCACTTGCCTTCTTCTCTTTGTCACATCAGATTCAGGAACTTCTTCTTGAGCCTAAAATGGAACAGTACCAGTACCAGTACCAGTACCACTTCCATCTTCAACATTTCCAAATCACCACGAAAACTAGAAAACAAACTTCTACTACCAATTTCAAAATTCAACCTTTCCCTTCTATCTCTCTCATATTGATATTCATCAAGCAATGTTTTCATTTATCACTTCACATCATGACTTATCTTTTTATAGGGTTCCACATCTCCTTTAACCCCAGCTAAATGTTTTTTTTTATTCGGATGATTCCTCCACCTTTCAAATGCTTGTTACAAAACAACAAAATAGTATGGTTCCTTATATCGGGAACCAATATAGCATGAGCCCAAGCTGGATCATTGTATTTTCTTGAAGTGGGTTGATCACGAGTACTTGAACTTTCTTCCATTTATCTGTACACATAAAAATAAATAACACATAATTTCAGTACACAATATAAATATCCATCTTATATAATATAACTCATTCTGTATGATTACATTATACACAATTCAATTTCATGGAACACAATCTACTATAAGTCAAAAGCTAACAGCTCAAAACATTCAACATATATAATAACACAAAACATACATGAACAATTTTCATTTCTAACAATTTCCAACAATTTCTATTTCTAACAATCACAAAACATTCATAATTCTATTTCCATTTCCAACAATTTCTATTTTCAACAATTACAAAACATTCATAATTTCATTTCCATTTCCAACAATTATCAACAATTTCCAATTTCATTTCCAACAATTATCAACAATTTCCATTTCCAACAATCACAAACAATTTCCAATTCTATTTTCAACAATTTCCAATTACATTTCCAATAATTTTCAACAATTTCTATTTCTATTTCCAACAATTTTTGACAATTTTTATTTCTAACAATCACAAAATATTCATAATTCCAATTTAATTTCCAACAACTTCAAACAATTTCCAATTCCATTTCTAAAAATTATCAACAATTTTCAATTCCATTTACAACAATTTTCAACAGTTTTCATTTCCAACAATCACAAAACATTCATATTTCCAATTCAATTTATAACAATTTCAAACAATTTCCAAATCCATTTCCAACAATTTTCATTTCCATTTTCAACAATTTTCAACAATTTCTATTTCCATTTACAACAATTTCCATTTCCAACAATCACAAAACATTCATAATTTCATTTCTATTTCCAACAATTTCCAATTCCGTTTCCAATAATCACAATACATACATAAACCAATTTTCATTCCTAACAATTTTCAACAATTTTCATTTCCAACTTCCACAAATTATACATAAACAATTTCCATTTCCAACAATTTCAAATCAAAGTTTAAAAAATGAGGATTAAGTTGAAGGGTATGATATGATTTACATAATTTCCAAATAATGAATAACATATCTTATACAATTGTTCATACACATATATTCATAATATGATGATCAAGTTGAAAGATATATTCATAACATGAGGATCAAGTTGAAGGATATATGTAGCGCCCCCTTACCGTAGGGTATACACCGGGACGCCCGTAGGTCGTTCCGATACATAACCTACGATAAGGGTGCACTACGAGCAAACCCTACTATAATCCACATGGCATCAATAACATCAGAAACACAATCGGAAATTTTGAAACTAAAAATTGCTTTCTCATTTCATTCCATTGAGACCATAAATACACAATTCTGTCATTGACCACTTTCTATAAAATACTCAAAAGAAATCTAAAAACAAACTCCGAACTAGATCATCCCCAAAAGTCCCAGCTAATCGACCTTTGTGCCATAACTTCTCTTGCCTACACGATCTACAAGGCAGGAAAAGTCTCTCTCTCTAGAGCTAGGAGTCTACTATCTCTGTCCTGAAAAATATTTGCAATGTTGGGTGAGTTTGCGAACTCAGCAAGAAACCATCATCGATGGTTCACTCAACTCATGCATATACAAACAATTCACAGAATATCGCACAATAACGCATTTAACAAACTCTCATAATTATATTCACACAGTATAAGGCGTTTTCGCCTTTTTAACTAATCCCATATTCAATCAAATGCATATGCAATGCGTATGTGACACTTTTCTATTTTATTACGGTGTTGTGATCATGCGCCTGAACTGTCTTAAAATGGGCGCATTGTACTGTCCCAAAAATGGGCGCATTAAACGGTGAGCTCGTGGCTCTGAAATACGGTGGGCTCGAAGCCCTGATACTTTGAGCTTTAAGCTCTCGGTGGCTGCTTCGTTCACAACTGTCATTATCTGATCATGCCTTTATGCATGAGATGCATATGTCTAAATTAAACAGTAATTACATCACAAAATTATACCATATGGCCCTAGTAGGCAGTACGTCAATTCCCATATCTCATAAGAAACAAGTAGTTACAAATTTACACACAATTAGCACTTCGAATCAAGTTCTCAATACTTCGAACACCTATGGTCCGAAACCAATCATAAGCAAACACACATAAGCCCTCCATTAATCTCTGCATGGTAATAAGTGCATAATTTTAAACACATAAAGATTGAGGAACCAACTAGGTTACTCATCACTTAACTTCCGAGCTAATGCCGGGAAGTCTCCACCACGTCGGTGGATCGACGCTCCAATTGTGCCTCTAAAACAATCAGAATATACAATCATTACCGAATTCACAATTTACAATATTCAATAATGTACAAGCAGCAATAGCAATGCGTACAATGCATGTTCACGACATTCCCGATACTATTCCCAAATCTTTCCATCTCAACTCTTTTTCTCTAAAAGATAGAAATTTATAAACACCATAACTCAATTAACTATGTTCAGAACTCCAAAAGTCAACTCCAAGATATGGGGAATATCTTTATATCGAAATCATATTTTTACTCAATTTCCATCCAAAATTGAGAACTTTCGAGATTGATTCATAACTTCCATTTTTATAAATTTGTAGTTCTCTGTCTCTAAATTCTCTAAATTGCAATCAATCAAGAACCAATTCGTTAAGACTTACACCTCAAAACTTATAATCAAAGAACCAGAACACTCCCAAAAAGAAGAGGTCCTTGCCGCGGCGAGAGCCCTTGCATACGCCGCGGCGTATGCGCTGGCGCGCATCGCGACGTGCCCACTTACGCTCGCCGCGGCGTGGCAAAATTCGGGCGTCGCGACGTGCGATCCCAAAAAACGTCCGAAACCCAGATTTTTCTCTTCTGTCAAATTCTAATCCCTCAAACTTAGTTCAAAACACTTCAAAAAAACTTCAATATACTCTAAAACTCGTCCATCAACTTCTAAACCAACAATAATCAATTATCCCTCAACTCCCAAATACAAAGACAAGATATAGGCATCAATTTATATCATCCGAAGCATATACATATCTCAACCATCATTATACTCTAATTAATAATCAAATCAAACTACTTATAGCAAGAAGAGTAAGAACTTACTTGATTAATCTTCCACTCTTCAAAAATACTCCAACCCTCTAACTCAACAACACCCACGGTTATCACCCATTTTCACACCCATCATCATCTTCAACTTCACAAAGCTTAAGTGTTGGACCCCGAACCTTCGGTGGAAATTAGAAATATTAAATGGAATTAAATGAGTGTGTTTGTATAAGTATTGTGTTATAGATGTCATTGTGCTTAAGGGAAATTGATGAGAAAAAGAATTTATTGGTTTTGATGACCTTGAAGATTAGTTTTGTTTATGAAAGTTTAAGTGGATGAGATGATTGAAATGGAAGTTGAAATCAAGAAATAGAAAG
>JANIJH010558307.1:0-14489 GCA_024520975.1 Erythroxylum areolatum
ATCATTTACTAACATTTCCAATTTGGAAAGTTGATACAGAACATAATTATTTACATACTCATGATACAATCATTACTGAAAACACAATCCGATATAAATAAAAAAAAGAAGAAGGCAGATACAAACTGATCCCGACCCCTATCCTATACTTGTATGTTGTAGGTATACTCCCGTTTGCCTAACAGGGTATTCTTCTGATCCTGAAAAATATTTGCAAATTTTGGGTGAGTTTTGCGAACTCAATGACTGACCATCATTGATGGCTCACCCAGTCACATAAAACATAATCCACATTCACTTTATTTCATTTTTCACATTCAATGAAATTTGATCATTCATATTATACATATGCAATGTACATGAGACTCACTTTCCATTTATTACTTTGTTGGGACCGAGTGCCTAACTGTCTCATATAGGGCTCATTGATAATTGTCCCATATAGGGCTCATTAATAACTGTCCCATACAGGGCTCATTAAATGTTGAGCCTGAGGCTCTGAATCACTTTTGAGCTCAAAGGTCATTTTCACTCATTGAGCTTTAAGCTCTGATTGGTGGCTACTCTGGTCACAACGGCCATTATATTTCATGCATTCATGACATGGAATGCATCAATTATATTTGCATATTCCCATTCACTCACATTCACATATCATCAGACCTTAATCTGGCATTCAACATTAAAGTTGAGAATCACACTTTCATTCATATGCAAATGCACATTCAAAAACACACTTATTATCGGACCGTGGTCCAGCATTTAACAATCATATTATGCACACTTATTTCATCTCATTCACATACAAGTAGCACTTCAATATGCTAATCAATAACACAATCATTGGAAATCATCACAATCATTCACATTCATATAAGCATTCAGTAGTTAATTAATACAGAATTCAAATAACAAACAATAAAGTGAGACCATCTTGGTCTACTCACAGTACACTCCAGATTAGCACTAATTTCAAGATCTGCAAATATTTGATTGTAGAAATTCATCCTGCACATCAATATGTCAAAAACACGATGCACACACAATAATAATTGCACAATTATAAGCATTCCCTTATGCACAAGTGTGTATATAAAATATGTACCATGCATGCTCATTACAATCCAGGGTATCTTTCCCTTATTCTCATCACATTATCAGTCTTATATCAATACTCATCTAAGTAATATTTATACTTAGGTGTATGCCTCACTAAAACCATTAAAATCGCATTTCATTTCTCATTGAATCCCTTCAGATTTTTCCATGACACACTTTCAGTCTACTATTCACATTCAATTAGAGAGTGAAACTGATAAAATTTGGTCATACTCTCTTCTATAAATGTGTTCCTCTTTGTCTTATCTTTCTATTGACACCAAAATCACTCAATTTGGCTCAGTAATGTGAAAGTTATACTCGAAATATTTTCAGAATATTTTTATTCAGGGACAGCACGCTATACTTAACTTTCACCTAGAAATTGAAACTCTTAAAGCCCCATTCAAGATTTGGTTTCTTTGGAAGATTTGTATCCCTATGTCTCTAGTTTATACCAAATTAAAATTTAGTACATTTGGATAACTACAGAAGAAGATATTCCTAAAATGGAGAAATATGTTCAATGTAGAAAAAGTTAGCTACGGCGAACTCCTCCAGAGAGGAAGTCACACAACATTTTCACATGTTTACTGCGGTGAACTTTTCTCGAAAGAATTCCTACTTAAAGCCTTCAAGTTCACCGCGGTGAAATTCCATAAGTTTTTCGCGACAAACTTCCACAGACACAAAACCTAGTTTTTCTTTAGTTTAGATTTTGATACTCCTTAAGATCGAATTTCAATTCGACTTCTTCATGAAAAATGTAGCCATATGTCTCTAGTTTAATCCAAATTAAGACTAATCTCATTTGGATAACTAGAGAGAAAGTTATGGATACAATACTAAAGCATGCTCAGTAAACAATTTTCTAGTCAATCATCTTCTAATTTTCCAAATTTTACACCTAACATAATTTATACAAAAGTCACACTTTGCTACTTCATTTACTCTCCATTCTCTACTCCATTTCAACTCAATAACATTTACAGACCCATTCATGATCTATATTTGATCATTAACCCAAAAATAGAACATCCATATGTTCATTCATTCATCAATTTAATTCACTCATCTAAACACATTATATGGATCATCCAACTTCCAAAACATCTCTATAACAATCCATGGGTCATTAATGATCATTCACAATTACAAAAATAATACATTTACATCATCTATTCATCATTCACGTTCATCAAACACAAAACATCATTTTATGCCAATTAACCTCTAACAATCATCACAAATGCTTTAATTAACCATGCCCATAATGATTAAATCCTAACTTACTTGTTTAGCTCCGAAGCTTTTTCAAATCACCGTGAACCCTAGCTCCTTCAACATACACGATCATCATCTAGAAGGAGGTAAGGATAGGTTTTTCTTGTAGAAAATTGAAGAAACAATAAAATGGAAGTAAGATGTAGCTTGATGGAGGTTTTGGGTGAATCAAGGATCATGAAGGAGAAGAAGAGAAGAAGAAGAAGTCACGAAAAAGGAAGGTGGGGAGAGCAAAAAGAAAGAACACCAAATGGATTTTTAATGAAAGCAACGTGGAAGACTAAAACAAAATGCGTTTAAAACCCTAATGGACTAAGGCATTGTTTGGCAAGTGACTTATATCACTTGCCACATGTCCAATTCTTATAACCTAAGCCAAATTTCTATTCTAATTGTCTCCCAATTTTCAATGACACTTATCAATAAATCCCATAGTCATTTATCAAAATTTCCTTTGCCATTTGACAGTAAATTCTAATATAATTTATCATTTGTTTTGCCAATTGACATTTTTCCTAGTCCAAGAATTATTCCAAATCTTTTCAGAAAATTTCCCCAAAAACTCCAAAAATTCTAAATCAAGAATTCTAATCTCCAAATCAAATTTTCAATACAATCAAACCACAATTTCCAAGAAAACCACATTTACTAACAATTATACCTGGAAATGTCAATGAGTGCTTGTACAGTCATTTTGATGTGTGCAAAATTCACTATTCACATATATGTGCATATCATGAAATGCATGAGCATGAAAAGTGTTTCCTAATTTCGTTGTAATCTCTCACATTTATAATTTTAGCCTTAATATAGGTAACAGAATGCTACAACTCTCCCGTCCTTAAAAGAAATTTCGTCCTAGAAATTAATATCTGAATAATCAATAAGGTAGGGGTATTTTTTCCTCATAAGCTCCTCCGTTTCCCATGTAACCTCATCACTCGAATACTTTCGTCCAAATGACGACAGTGAATAGTCTTTCAATCACTTATTTTGTCACTCACTATCTTAACTAGTTCCTTAATATCTCAGATTATTCCAAATATTCACTTTCAGTTTCAATACCACATATACAGGACCATAACGATATTTCCTAAACATATCCATGTAACACTGTGTAAATCCGAAGCATCTTTTATTAGTAATACTAGCTCATAAATCTATGGTCCTATTCTCACAATAGTTTCATATGGACCAAGTTATGTCGGGCTTAGTTCCCCCTTTTTTCTAACCTGTTCACACCTTTATCACTATCTAAGCACATCTTTGTAATTTGAAAATACATCTTTGTCAGATCATATCATTATTTCTTAGCATATTCACATATCACATGTTATGAATCTAAGACATTTATCAGTAACACTAACTTATACTAATTTCTTGCCGATCAATTCATCTTCGGTTTAGCACACCTTACCAAGGTGATACTCTTAGAAACAATTCATCTTTCCTTTAATAATCCATATCATTTCAATGTTACTACACTCCATTCTTATGTTTATCTAATGGTATTCCATAAGCTCGATGTTGATATGTCAATTCATTCATCTTTCTTGAATCACTTAATTTCTATTACAAATTCATTTCACATACTAACAGTGTCTTAAATCAATTATGGCCTTTAACCATTTTTGGGTCCTCTTCATTTCAACATAAGGGCAACACCCCTTTTAGTCGAATAACACCTCATATAGTACCCTAACGATATCCCCATAATAGTGATTGATATGTTTAAATTCAATTAAAACCGTACATTAACCTCATGATCCTATGAACTCCAAAATATAAGCTTTAATCATATCCCCAATAGTTAAGATTGTTCGTAGTACAAAAACTCAGTCACTTGTTTCTACATCCTTAATAGTTAAATACTATTTCAGCATATCCTTACTAGGATGTCTAGCTTAGGCTATTACTTGTGCTTTCTGCATTATTCTCTTCATTCAATTATCTTTATTAGGTACACTTTCCTTTTTATTCAGTCACCAAATATCATTTTCCAATTCAACTCACCTTTGGATTCATTTTTGATTCCTCAATAAGATCTACAATTTCCAAATTCTCAATTTAGGCTTTTCTAATCTTTTCAAGTGAAACCAATCTTAAATTCAATAGCTAAGAGTACTTTGATTTGCCCAAAATTCATCTCAACATTCTATGCTTTTCATTGCACTTGGCTTTTTAACCTCAATACCTGAATTTTTGTGTTACATAGCTATTGATTTTTTTTGTTCAATGTACCAATTTACAACACTAGCTTTACAAGGAAAATACTCATTTACTTAATCAAAATCTTTAAGTAACTCTGTTCATGGTCTCAACCTTATATTCAGTTCTTTCGAACTCTATACTTACCTCAAACTTTAATGATCTGTATATTTATATATAGATCCAAAATTTTTCATTGTACGTATAATGTCTCCAAACTTTCAAAATAGTCACTATAACAATAAGTTATAAATCTTGTATCAAATATGCAGCTCATAAGACTTTAATTGTCTCAATGCATACGAAATCACTTTATTATACTGCATTAGATTTCATCCTATTTCCTGAAGTGAAACATCATTGTATACTACAGAATCTCAAATTCCAAATGATATTATTATCATTGGTGTTATAATTTCTCAAAATTCTCTTTACATTCATCACTGATACGGTTTACACATTTTTCCTTAAACATTTTAATCACGGGATAAGATCAGTGAAAACCCCTTTACAGTCTCTGGTAGTATCCAACATACAGCTAGTTCTAAAGAACTCCAAATCTCTCATGTATTCTTTATAGTCTTTTAGTTATTTATTGTCTCTATTTCCTTAGATCTCTCAATAGGCCATGTTCAGATACTCTAAGATGCAACATTTTATTTGATCAAGCTAAGATTCACTCTTATTAAACTCAGCCTATCATTATTTTTGCCTTCATGAAATGTAAGATTTATCCTCAATTTTCACAAATATTATCTTTGTTTTTCGAATAATTTCGATATATCATTTATAATCATAGTCACTAATTGATCCAGTTTTACTTGGATCACTTTAATCTTCATTACCATAATAATGTCGGGAGCATTGTTAACTCCAATAGATATAACCCAAAATTCTCTGTGCCCATGATTTGTTCTCGTAATTCTTTAAGAATCTAATTCCTCAATGAAGTAGTATTATCTCACGTTATTTTCGGTTTCCCAATTGATTTTTTCCCCAATTGACCCCTTTTCTCGAATGATTTTCTCAATTCATTTGATTTTCTCTGATTTTCATATGGATTTATTCTAATGCCTGCTCATTCGTTTTAATTTTTCCACACATTTCAATTTAATTGCAAAATTAACTTCCTGTGTTGGTAACACATTCATCATATCTGATTTATATCTCTTATACTTAATTTCACCTCAATTTCAAGAATCCATTCACCTAGTTGGATACTTTACATCATTTATATTGTTCATGTAACCTTTATCAATTCACTATTATTACCATTGCTGATTAGACATTCTTAGTAATCTCTAGGAGGTTAATTTCTATCATAACTTATATGATAACAATATCCTTTCTGATAAGGCTCAGTAGAGCATCAAGCAATTCATTTACCCTTATACCTTGGTATATATCATCAAGATCATTCCATCTTTTTCCAGGGATTTCTTTTAAGACAATTTACCAATTAATAACTTATATTCAAGATACCGTAATCTCATTTGATTCAGGATAACAACTCTCCTTTTGTACCTGTCCTCGATTGTGGGGACTGTGCCACGATCGTGCCCTTCTTCTTTTTAACAAATTTCATCACCCATAGTAACCTCATTAATAACCTCAATCTATCATCCATTGATCACAAATAGCACTTTCATGTATTACTCTAATTCATCTTAAACTTTGAACAATGGGAACTATGACTAACAATATTCAATAAGTCTTAGATTGTTTCCTATATTATCCCACACGTATAATACATATGTGCCCACTATTCTCACTTGTCATGATAATCCCACTATCAAATATGTACTCATGATAACAAACTAATTTAACTTTGAGGTCTTTCGCTTACCTCTTTCTCATTCTTGGATAAAACCTTATCTTATATGCATTTCTAACTTTCTCCTTACTACACGTCATTCATCTCTCATAAAGTCAATTATTTCTATTTCATTCCCCTTTTATTCTTTCCTCATTTCTATCTCATCTTTCTATCGTCACTCATTTTATCTTTCATATGTAGATCCTCAATCACTTTAGAATTATAGAGGCATAACCATTTAGAAATTCTAGTCTCAATTCCATAGACATATTCTTATACTGAATCATATACTCTTATCTTGATACTCACACAACCATTCTATGTTCAAGTTCAACCTTTCAAGGTCATAGGAAAATTTATTTTCTCTCGACTTCGCTTGTACACTTAATCGCATCATTTCTACTTATATCCTTATTTTCCTCAAACAATTCACAACACTGCAATCACTTTGGGTTCACATTCGAGGATATATCATCATAGTACAATATTAATATTGTATTCCATAATACATCCACCAATACAATTGTGTTAAATCTTTTTCTATCATATTCAATCACATACTATTTCTCATTTCTAAATATCCACAACTTCCATTTTCTCACATTCTAACATACCATCACTTTTCTCACTATTTCTATCAACTTAAGAACTTAACACATGCTTATGTGTGTGATTCATACTCATGTGACTCAGACTAGGGATCAGTTGCTACCGTCTGCTATGACATGAAAAAAATGCATGTATTGTATTTCAAAAATGCCCATGTAAGATAGTACTTCTGGGCTCTTGTTGGCCTCCAATTTTTTTTCTTGATAACGAGCATGATTAGATTAATTTCAGGATCTTGCTAGATTAGTGTACGTTGGAATTAAGTAGCATGTTAATGTTAATGAGAATATGTTACATAGGTGAATTGGATTAAAGTTAAAGTGATAAGTTGCATAAGGGGTATTTCAGGGAGATGACTTAAGTGGGAAGGATTTAAGGCTTTGAAAGAGGGGCAAAAATGGGAAAAGGAGTTTATTGGCTTGCATTTTAGAAGCCAAAAGCATGGTGAGGAAGAATAGAATAAAGAAAGCACAAAAATAAGAAAGAAGGTAGAGAGAGTGTTGTGGGTTTAGAGAGAGAAGAGAGGTTTGGGCTAGGTTTTGATTTTTCTCAACCTTCAAAAAGAATTTTTAGATTGATCAAGAAGGGAAAAATATAAAGGAAGATAAGAGCTTTCTTTTGAACTAAGCATTTCCTCATTTGGAGAATATTTGAGGTAAGAGCATTTTAAGGCTTTGGATTTTTAGAAGGGGTTTTGGTTTCAAGAGCTTAGAAAATTCATGGGTTTAAGAGTTCTAGGATCAATTTACACATTAGCTTCTTTGGGTTCTCATTTGAAAATCTCTATTGATTTGAGGATTTTATTTATGTTAAAGAAGGGGATCAAGAAGGACAAGAGGAGCAAGAGGAGAGGCATTTTTGAATAACCAAAATCAAGGATTTCAAGGTAGGTTTCACTTTTATAGCTAAGTAATAAGTCGATAAAAGTTTTCTGTCAAGAAATGACAGCAAATAAATTTTGCAACTACTTCATTCATGTGCAGTTAATGTTTTTTTAAATGTTTCAAGATTGTGCTACATGCTTATACATGATTTGTGTGATGACTTATGAAAAGTTTTTTTTACAAATGATGCATGATTATGAAATCATATTTTTGAAAATGGTTTTTATGGTATAACAAGCATGTGAAAAGCAAATTTTCAAGAAAATGTGCCATTTTGGGTATCAAGGTCACAAGATTTTGAAACCTATATGTTATGTAGGTTTGTGGTAGTCCCTCAAGAACTGTCACGTTCACGTTAACCTAAGTATAGGCTTCTCCCACCTGCCCGCTAGTGGCATGGAGCTCCCTCAAGAATTTACGACTACACAGAACTATTGCATTGGAAATGTGTAGCTCGTCATGTTTTAGACTTACCTAAACCATTTGATATGTTTATGTGTTCATGACAAGTTGATTTAAGTGATGCATTCATGATATGCATACTCATGAATTTCTGCATTAGAAATGGCTTATAAATGTTTTTGCTTGTTACAAATTATAAAATTGTTAACCATGGGCTTTAAGCTCACACCCCCCAATCTCCTCCCACACATTCAGGTGATGAGTAGGATATTGAGTAGGTCAAAAGGGCAAGGCAACACTCCTAGTTTTGATTATTTTGTATTTGAAACAAGTTTGTAAAGCAATGCTTTAGTTGCATTTTGAGCAAATCATGTATCTTTTGGTATTTTGTGATTTTGATGTATTAATGTATTTGTGGCTTGAAATGCCCACTACAGCTTGTAAAATTTTTATCTTTGATGCAAATGGTATATGTTTGCATATTTACTCATGACTCTCTCAAGTTTGTATGTTGAAATTTTCAAGTTTCATAAAAGGAAAAATTTGTTTTCCGACTTCAAGGAAAAATCTAGGTTAATCTAGCTGAAAGTTATGGCCCTTAAAATGGAGGATATACTCTTCTGCCTTTTTGCTTCTTCTGTGATGACATCATCTCCTTCTGTGTTTTCGTTATGATGACATCATCTTTTTTTGTGTTTTGTATCGTTTGTGTTTTGCTATATTCTATCTTTTTCTCCTTTTGTCTTTTCGTTTCGTCTGTGTTTTGCTATTTTCTATCTTTTGTTTCTTTTGTCTTTTTGCTTCGTCTATGTTTTGCTATCTTCTGTCTTTTCCTTCTTTTGTTCCATTTCCGACCCCTTCAGAAGATAGAATCTGACCCCAAGGTCTTCCTGAAAGTTGTAGGTTTCAAAGCTTTCTTTGAAATCGTCCTAAGAGAATCTTAACCCGATATCCCTAATGCCAGTTCTGCCAATTATCCCAAGGCTAGTGCAAAATGATTTAGGTCGACTTCTGTTCGGATATAGTAAAAGTAAGTCCTCTTAGTGGGGGTATGCCACCCTTGCGGGATAAATGTCCAAATGTCACTTAGGGCGTCGGGCTCGTGACTCTCAAGGGCGGGGTGCCCAACACTTATGGTATCAGAGCGACTAGGTTTAGGAGTATCCTAGGCTTTTGGTGGGTAGTCTAAGGCATGAAATGAACATGTATTATTTTTAAGTAAGCAAAGTGCATGGTTTTTATATTGTTTTATGTGATTTGAAATTGTTTTACATAAACTAAAGGTTTTCACTGGTTTTATGTTGAAGGAGTGAAAAATGCCGCCTCAAAAGAGAACTCGAGGAGCTGTGACTCAAACTAGCTCTCACTAAGGGAGAACAGATGAATCTTATGTCTCGTAAGATGTTGGGACACACCCTGCTCCTAATTCTGAGGCACCTAGTGTGCAACATGAAGTGCCACTGCCTCCTCCTCCCATGTCTACTATGGACCCACGGTTCTTTTAAGCCTTCATTCAGGCTTTCACTTATGCAATGGGCCAAGGATCACAAGTTCTAGTGCTAGCTCCAGTAGAGAGGAGTGGGCAGTATGATAAGCTCCGCAAGTATGGAGCTGTAGATTTTAACGAGACCGCTAATCCTGAAGAAGTTGAAGCATGGTTGAAGAGGGCCGAGAGAGTCCTAATTCAGATGAATTGCTTCGATGAGGAGAAGCTGGATTATGCAGTAAGTTTGCTACAATGAGATGCACTTCATTGGTGGGAATCCCCTATAGTCAAGCTATGCCTCCGGTGCTGACATGGAGGGACTTTTTGGAAGCTTTACGGAGAAAGCGCTTCTCAAGGGTCTATATCTAAGAGAAGGCCAGGGAATTTCTAAATCTCACACAAAGGGACATGAGTGTGAGTGAATATGAATTGAAATTCACCCAGCTGTCACGGTATGCAGCTAACATTGTTGCCAATGCAGAAGATGAGTGCTGCAAATTTGAGGGAGGACTTCATATGGGGATCAAGGAGAAGGTGCTGATCCATAATTTCTATGACTACCAGCAATTGGCAGATGCTGCACTTCAGGCTGAGAAACTGGAGAATATCAGGAATGAAGTGAGTAGGAAGAGGAAGAACAGAGAGCAGTCTACTAAGAAAGGAATGAGTGCTCCAAGGCTTGAGAAGAGTATAAGAAGTTACCCTACTCAGAGTGAAGTGGGAAGCAGTGGTCCTATCAAGAATAAGTAGACAAGAGCAGTCTCGGGGCAATCCTCAAGTGTAGGAGGCCTTGGGAGGACGGGAAAGAGCAGATACACGAACCCTCAATGTGAGCATTGTGGGAAGCTCCACCAAAGAGAATGCTTTAGGTTACTTGGAGCATGTTTTCGATGTGGAGAGAAGGGGAACATGATTAGAGACTGTCCCCAAGTAACAAGGCAAGAGGGGTCCGAATTGCACGCCCCAAGGAGAGTAGAAACAGTGGGAATCAGACCAGTCACAGAGGTGGGCACTTCTGGAACTAAAAAGAAGACTATTCCTCTAGGGAGGCCTAGGGGTCAGACACAGGCTAGAGTATTTGCTATGACTAGAGAGTAAGCTGCAGCCGCACCTGAAGTTGTTGTGGGTATGGCTCGGTTATTTAATTCTGAAATATATGTTTTGATTGATTCTGGCTCCATGCATTCATTTTTTTTACAAGCATGACATTACATGATGTTGATCTGAGGCCTTTGGATAGTCCTTTAATTGTTAGTACTCCTCTAGGGAGGAATCTGATTACAAGTCAAGTTTATAAGGATTGTGGGCTTTTCATCGAGGGTGCTTAGTTGGTAGTGGACTTACTTCCTTTAAATCTAAAAGGGCTAGATGTCATAATGGGAATGGATGCTATGGAGAAGTATCATGCAAAGTTAGATTGCAGCTTTAAGGAGGTGGAATTTGACCTGGACAACGGTGAGAAGGTGATTTTCATAAGGGATAGGAAAACACCATCACCAAAGATTATTTCAGTCTTGTTAGTTGATAGAATGATGGGAAAGGGGTGTGAAGCCTTTTTAGCATATGTTGTGGACACTGACGTGAATGAAGGGAGGTTAGAGGACGTTCCAATTGTGAGGGAATTTCCAGACATGTTTCTAAAAGATTTACCTAGTTTACCACCTTTGAGGGAAATCGAGTTTGCCATCGACTTGATTCCCAGAACCACACCCATCTCTATACCACACTATAGAATGGCTCCAATTGAGCTGAAGGAGCTTCAGGAACAGTTGGAGGAACTGCTAGGGAAGGGGTACGTAAGAGCAAGTTCGTCACCTTGGGGAGCGCCAGTTTTGTTTGTTAAGAAGAAGGATGGGACATGGCGGATGTGTATAGATTACTGGAGACTCAACAAGGTAACCATTAAAAACAAGTACCCTCTACCCCGAATTGATGATCTGTTTCACCAGTTGTAGGGAGCAAGGGTCTTTTCTAAGATTGATCTCAGGTCAGGCTATCTTCTTCTCAGAATCAAGGAGTCTGATGTAAGCAAGATAGCCTTTAAGACCCAATATGGGCATTACAAATTCCTAGTCATGCCATTCGGACTGACCAATGCTCCAGTTGCTTTTATGGATCTTATGAATAGGGTCTTCAGGGAGTATCTGAATCAGTTTGTCATAGTGTTTATTGATGATATCATGGTGTATTCCAAGAATGAAGGGGAACATGAGGAGCATTTTAGGATTGTGTTGTAGACATTGAGGGAGAGGGAGCTTTATGAAAACTCAGCAAATGTGAGTTTTGGCTTCATAAAGTGATATTCCTTAGGCATGTGATTTTGAAAGATGGGATATAGGTTGATCAAAGGAAGGTTGAAGCGGTGGTAAATTGGCCTACACCCAGGACAGTGATAGAGGTGAGGAGCTTTCTGGGTCTGGCAGGATATTATAGGAGATTCGTTGAAGGGTTCTCTATGATAGCTGCTCCGATGATGAAGTTATTAAGGAATAATCAAAAGTTTATCTGGAGTGAGGAATGCCAGAAAAGTTTTAAGGAGCTCAAGTGCAGATTAACAAGTGCTCCAGTTTTGATTTTGCCTGTGGGAGATAAGGGTTATACATTATAAAGTGATGCTTCGAGAAAGGGTTTGGGTTGTGTGTTGATGCAAGAAGATAAGGTAATAGCTTATGCCTTGCGATAGCTAAAACCTTATGAATTAAATTACCCAAACCATGATCTGGAATTAGCAGCAATAGTTTTTGTCCTGAAGATTTGGAGACATTATCTATATAGGGTTCAAACAAAATTTTTTACTGATCATAAAAGTCTTAAGTATTTGTTGAGCCAAAAGGAATTAAATTTGAGACAAAGAAGGTGGTTAGAGTTGCTCAAGGATTATGACCTGTTGATTGAGTACCATCCTGGAAAGGCAAATGTGGTAGTGGATGCCTTGAGTAAGAAATCCTCTATAGCTTATGTTTAAGCAATTTACCTACCACTATTGGAGGAGATGGCTAAGCTTAGGATAAGTTTGAAATAGGAGGAACCTGAATGTATTATTGCTACTTTCAGAGTGAGACCAATGCTTAAGGAGAAAGTTAAGGAGCTACAAGCACAGGATGCAGAATTGAGTAAACTCCGAGAAGAAATTCAGAATGGAAAGAAATCTGAAGTGGTAGTGAGGGATGATGGACTTATGGTTGTACGAAATAGACTTTGTATCCCGAATGTTAAGTAGGTGAAGGATGAAATACTAGATGAGGCACACAATACGCCTTATGTCATGCACTCAGGTAGCACCAAGATGTACAGAGATCTGAAAGAGCATTTCTGGTGGAAAGGCATGAAGAGAGATGTAGCAGAATATGTAAGTAAGTGTTTAGTGTGTCAGCAACTCAAGGTTGAACATCAAGCACCTTCAGGCAAGTTAAGGCCATTTTTCATTCCTGAATGGAAGTGGCAAAGGATAACCATGGATTTTTTGATGGGTTTGCCTAAGACCAGTAGGAAACATGATGCCATCTGGGTTATTGTTGATCGGTTGACGAAGTTAGCCCATTTGCTGGCAATTAAACAAACGAATTCTCTGAATGTTCTGGTAAAGAAGTATATTGATGAGATAGTGAGATTGCATGGGGTTCCAGATTCTATAGTTTCTAACAGGGATCCTCGATTTACTTCGAGATTCTGGGGAAGTTTATAAGAGGCTTTGAAAAATAAGTTGAATTTTAGCACAACTTTTCATCCCCAGATGGATGGTCAATCTGAGAGGACCATTCGGACCTTGAGGGAATGCTTAGGGCATGTGTGATAGATTTCAAAGGAGCTTGGGATGAACATTCGCCATTGGTCAAATTTGGTTAAAATAATTCGTACCATTCAAGCATTCAGATGGCTCCATAGGAAGCACTGTATGGAAGGAAATGTAGGACTCTGATATGTAGAGATGAAGAAGGAGAGAGGAAACTAATAGGGCTAGAGTTACTTCAGATGATAGTAGATAAGTCAAATTAGTTAAGCAAAGGCATAAAGCCGCTCAGGATAGAATGAAAAGTTATACTGATGCACACCGGAAGGAGATAGAGTATGAAGTCGGTGAGAAAGTATTTCTTAAGACATCTCCTTGGAAAGGAGTCATTAGGTTTGGCAAGAAAGGCAAGTTAAGTATGAGATATGTGGGTCTTTATGAAATTCTTGAGAGGGTTGGACTGCTTGCCTACAGGTTGGCACTGCCACCAGAATTCTCACAGATACATGATGTCTTTCATGTATCCACACTGAGGAGGTATAGATCGGATCCCTCCAATATCATTCAAACTACTGAGGTTCAGCTGAGAGATGATCTGAGTTAAGAGGAGATTCCAGTGGAGATTTTGGACACCAAGGAAAAGGTCCTCAAGAACAAGACAGTTCAACTGGTCAAAGTCTTGTAGAGAAACCATTCTATGGACGAGGCCACATAGGAGCCTTTGGAAGCCATGAAAGAGAAGTATCCACAACTCTTCAGTGACTCAAGTATGAATTTCGAGGACAAAATTCTTTTAAGAAGGGAAGAATTGTTAGCCCCCAATTTTTTTTCTCAACAATTAGCATGATTAGAATAATTTTGGGGTCTTGCTAGATTAGTGTATGTTGGAATTAAGTAGCATGTTAATGTTAATGAGATTATGTTACATAGGTGAATTGGATTAAAGTTAAAGTGATAAGTTGCATAAGGGGT
>JANIJH010558329.1:0-14486 GCA_024520975.1 Erythroxylum areolatum
AGGTTAAGTGTCCGTATCCAAGCGCTCCCCGATTTTGGAAGCAAATGCTAAGATGGAGCGTACTGTGAGTAGACCTAAATGGTCTCATTCTATTGTTTTTTCTGTTTGCCTCTTTGATATTAATTGAAGTGCTAATTGTATGTGAATGAGATGAACTAAGTGCACGGAAGTGTTTGCTTGTGAACTCTGAATGTGTTATTGCATGCAAGTTAAATGTAAATTCTCAACTATATGTTGAATGCCGGACTATGGTCCGATGATAAGTGAATGTGATCGAATAAGTGCATGCAATGTAAGTGATGCATTCCATGGCATTAATGCATGAAATATAAAGGCGTTGTGATTTGAGTCGCCCATATGAAGCGCTTCCACGTTGAGCCATGCTCTGTGATTATGTGATGTGACTGAGCCTACGGGCCAGTATTCCGTTTCAACTAAGCCTACGGGCTAATACTCTGTATATGTGAGAGGCACTCAATCACGATAATAAGAACGAAAGTGAGTCTCATACAAATGGCATATGCATAATATGAATGTCTGAATGATCTGAATGTGAAATTTGAATTCTGTCTAATATATGTGTATGTATTATGTGACTGGGTGAGCCATCGATGATGGTCGCTCATTGAGTTCGCAAAACTCACCCAAAATTTGCAACTATTTTTCAGGATAAGAAAAATACCCCGTTAGGCCAACGGGAGTATACTTACAGCATTCAAGTGAAGGATAGAGGTCGGGATCAGTATGCATCTGCATTTGTGTTTTTCACATTTTGTATTGAATTATATATTCCGCAATTTTCGTATAAATTGTATTTTGAAATGACTCAAGAATTTTATAATTGTGAAAGGGCCCGAATGACTATTGAAAATTGTGTTAAGTGAAAATGATTATGAATGAATGTAGGCCCAATTTGAGTTTCGATTTCTGCATTTTGTGTTATCGATTTTCCAAAAAAAAAATTTTATGAGCTTTTGAAAGATTGAGTGCTGTAGCACACCACCCTCGCGGGGCACAGACTCGGATATCACCATCGATGTCAGGTTCGGGTCATTGTGGGAGTGAGGTGCTACAAGCACCAAATTATCTTTTAATATCTTTTGGATGTGCAGTGTCAGTTGAAGCAGCACCCAATTTGAAACAGCCAACTCCAATATTCAGGGTTTTCTTTTTTAGGCATGAGTTTTGTACCAGAGATTGGTTAAATAGAAAGATAAGGATGAGAGTGCGTATCCATGTCCATGGGGATGGGCTCTAGCATTTTTCTTCACTTATTATATCTCAAATATCCAAAGGATTCCCTTTCCTCCTTGTGTTTTGATGTTGATTGATGACCCATCACCCATGAATTGGCAGAAAGAATCCTTCTTTTGCTGGTATTGCCTGCAGATTTGTTTAGTCGAGGTTCTATTGTAGAGTAGTTTCAATTTAAAATAACAAAGAAAGCAATCGTGAAATTTGACAATGAATGGAAACAATCTAAAAGGCGTGCATTACTTCTCATTCGAAGTTACTTTAAAGGGCTTTATTTAGTGGTTTTAGTTTTATTTCTTAATTTTGGCTTTTTTAATAAAATAAATGTAAATTATTAAATAAAATTAGACATAAGTTAATTTCATGAATTTCAAGTGATTAATTCTATTTCAATTACTTATGAAATATTATCTACTAAATATTTAAAAAGAAATTTATCATATTCTATTAAAATCTATAAATATTTAATTTTTATAGATTAAAATTTTAAGTTTATTTGCTTTAAAGATATTTTAGAACCAAAATTCAATTTTAATATAAATTAATTAAAATTTAAAATGGTGATATATGAGCTCACCAAGAATATAGAAGGAGATATACTTTAGTATGTGTTGTATGTTGATGACATTATTTTAGTGGATGAGACAAAAGAAAATATCAATTTTAAGCAAAATTTTGGAGGGATATGTTAAAGTCAAATGACCTTAAATTAAGCAGAACTAAGACTAAGTACTTAGAGTGTAATTTTTTGGACCATAATGTGACTTCTAATGTAGAGGCAAAAATTAGTTCATAAGTGATACTATAGAAAGAATGTTTTAAGTATCTAGGATCTGTCATCCAAAGTAACGAGGAGATCAATGAAGATATATTTTATCGTAATAGATCAGGGTAACTTAAATAAATAGTGCATTAGGAGTCTTATATGAGTATTAGCTCATCAAACAAGTGTATAACATCAAGTTTGTGGTGATAGAGATGAGGATATTCCATTTGATGAGCCAAAACTCTGTCTCATAGAACATGGACAACCTGATTGCTAAATGATAGAATTCACCTTTGAGCTTGAATGATATCTTCTTTTCAAACAGATGTATAGCCATAAGTTAATAGTGTCGAAGGCGTACAACTTTACTATAAAAGATAAGGTTAGGAATATAATAATAAGAGAAAAAATAGAGGTGGCTAATACTAATAAAAAATTAAGAGAGACAAGGCTTAGATAATTTAGACATGTTAATAGGAGATATCCTAATGCTCTAGTGATCCAAGAAGATTGTACTTAAAGATTGTAAGAGGAAAAAATGAAGGCTTAAGAGGAATTGAGGGGAAGTGATAAAAAATGATATAACTCTGTAGGAACTTTCCTTTTTTTAAGTCTTATGTCTTGTATTTAGCCTAAAATTTTAATATGTAGTACTTCTGTCTAAGTTATTTAGCCTAAATATTTTCTTACTTAATCTAAACATTTTCTCGTAATGACCTGTTTGATTATATATATACATGTCTTCTTTGCTGTTTGTCATCATCATCATCATCATCACATCCAGTTCGAAGTCTTGCAATAAAGTAGGGTCTGGGAAGGTCTGATAGTACGCAGCCTTACCCCTATATAGTAAAGAGATTGTTTCCGGTAGACCCGAATGCAAATGTGACAATAAAAGAATGATGCGGATTAAAGATTAAATAAATAAAACTAGCATGCTTAAATATTATGTAAATAAAATAATAATAAATACATGAATAAATAGAAAATAAAATATAACCAAAGGATATACCTGAACACAAAATGTAACATGAAATAATAATAATAGTAATAATAATAATAATAATTTAAAAAGTACAGATTAGTTGATTCCAGTTTAGAAAGAAAAAAGTTATTAAAAAATAATTCGACAAATAAACTTGATAAGCTATAAAATTCTGCTTATACTTGGCATGTTGCAAACGTCTGCTCACTATTTCTAGAGTTGTACCTGTCAATCTTTGCTGTTTGTATATTTATTTACTTATATTTATTTGTTTATTTATTTTTATTTTTATTTTATGTTTATTCCTTATCTTGTCCTATAATTATTGTATTATTTATTCTTGTTATGTTTTTATATATAAGTATTTATTTATTTATATTTATTATTACTATCTGTTATGTTTATTTTGTTTTAATATATATGCATATTTTACATATGTATCTATATATTTTTTATGCGGGTCTATCATAAACAATCTCTCTATCATTACTATTTTGGGTAATTTTTAAAATTAAAAATATTCCCTAAATTTTATAAAATTGCAAAATAGACCTTCAATATATTATGCTATATAATTTTTAGTTTTATATCAACCATGTCTAAAAAAATCATAATAATACAAATGTGAAATAACAATTATCTCTTTATTTCTATTAATATTACTTTTCATATATTTCATAAATAAAAAATAACTACAATTAATATAAGACAAAGATTGTTTAATTATCATATAGATATAAAAACTAAGAAAAGTACTTAAAATGTGACAGCTACATCATATAATAAAACATAATTATATCAAAATATCATCTGCATGTGGGTCTACCGCAAATAGCTTCTTTACTATATAGGGGTAAGGTTGCGTACTATTAGACATCCCCAGACCCTGCTTTATTGCAGGACTTCGGACTGGGTGTGGTGGTGATGATGATGATGATCATATAATAAGAATAATATAGATCCACAAGCATTGTAACAAGAGTTCGTGTGAGTAATATAGCAAGGTAAAAGCCAAACTTGAAACAAAAACACTTATAGTTAAAGGTTTTATATTTATAATGCATATATAGAATTTAACATATAGTCAAATACAAGTGAAATTAAAACAAAAGAGAAAAAGAATGAAAAATTTGAAACTTCATTCAGTGACATATTTACTAAAATCACATTGACCCAAATTTTTATTTGGTACAAAATACTCATAATTGAGAGGTGTCTTATCATCACTACCATTCAAATTCATGCACTAAATGATATGCCAATACTTTCTCATCAAAGGTTATCTTCCATATTACTCTCGTTTATAAAACTAAATTCTACGGAAACTCAATCCATTAAAAGATCAATATGATTAAGAAAAATTGGATCTATAGAATTACTTATTCTATTAAGTGTTTTAATAAAAATAGAAAATAATTATTAAAAAGTGACAAGAAATTATATTTAACTTAATAATGATAATAACACACCGTTTTTGAAGCTATCTTTAAATTATATCAAACAAAGACCAAATCCTTCAATCACAATCTTTTTTTTGAAATGGATGAATTTAAAAGTATTCCAATTCCTTTCACACTCAGTTGTACTCACATATTGACTTAGAATTCGAATTACAAACCTTTGTATTTCTAGAACACTCTTTCAAATTAGTCCCATTAAGCAACTGTAAGACAAGTATCATTATAAACAAAATAAAGTGATGATTCAATTCAAACAAGTAACAAAAGTGAAGAAATATATACCTGAATTAAGTTTGTTTCTTTGAAGAACTGCAATAGGCATGCCAAAATTACTATATACATCCTTGTAGCATCCATTTGTGAATTAAGGAGATTTTATACCATCTCATATGAAGCAAGTGTTGTGGTAGTTAATAACATTCCCCTATTAACATTTTTTTGTAAAAATCAATTTAAAATAAACACTAGTATTTAAAAACATCCCAAAAATAGAAAGTAAAGTTACTTTTTTCATTTTTATTAATGACTGTAAGACAAGGTGTACATAAGGAAGACCATTTTGTCAGATTGGCTTTGATTTTTTCCTTCGTCTTTTTTATGACATCATAAAAATAACTCATTATTTCTTTCTCATCACTATTGACCAAATGAACTACTCTCAATAAAGGCCCATAAAATCAGATTATAAATTAACATTGAGACCAAACTTCATGATCTTCAAGTATAATTTTGGAAGCCTCCATTTTAGTATTAGACCTTGCATACTGAGATGCAACTCATTGATCACTTGTAAACATTTGTATTATCTCTTTCTTTATTAGAACAAGACACTGAAGTGATAAAAAAATTAGTCGTAAATCTAGTAATGCTAAAACGTCACAAATTCATACCATTACATATGAACTTAGTCACTTCTTTTATTGTCTGCACAATTTCATCAATGATAAGAAAGTATGTAGCATCTTCTAAAATTTTCAATATTAGGTTAATGTAATCTAAAGAATAAAACGTCTAATAAAAAGGAATATACCTGCTTTGGAACCATTTTTTAGCTGCTTTATATGTAGAATCATTGTCAATGATGAATTATACAATGTTTTCAGGCGTCATTCCATTCATAACTTGATAAAATATTTCAAATAAAGTATCAACATTTCTTACAAGGACAGATGCATCGATGAACTTCAAAAACATAGTCCCCTTAGTGGAGTAAACCAAAAAATTGATAATAAGCTCATGTTTTCTATTTGTCCAGCCATTATATATGATTGAACACCCATAAGTTGCCGAAGTTATTCTCCTTTCATCTAAATAGCCTTTTATTTTACAAACAAAGTTATTATGAAGATTACCTCTATAGTGATTAATTGAAGGAGGTTTGTATCTTAAACCATAAGAGGCAATAGTATCTCATATAAGCTATTAATAATAAGAATGAGTAGCATTGAATTATACACCTACACCTTACCACTATCTAGCCATTGTCATGCTCACATTATTAATTGCTTCTTTAGATTATAAGGCACTAAGAATTGAAAGTTGAGCTTTAGCAATTATTTGTAGAGAAAAAAAGTAATACACATGCCTTCTTCTTTTTCTCACATTTAGTGCAATAATCCCTTCTTTTTGGGTAGGAGCACCACCTTTAACATTGCCAGTATCATCTTGACTATTGTAAACAGAACTTCCACTACCAATTTTATAGTTCGGTCTTTTCTTTCTATCTTCCTCTAATCTTGTTACTCTTTAAGTAAAGTTTTTATTTGCCATTTTATGTCATAACTAACTTTCTTATAGGTTTCACATCACCTTTGATATCAACTAAATGCTTCTTTATTATGGTGATTTTTCACTTTCAAATGTTTGTTGCAATATAAACAAATGGTGTGATTCTTTATTTTAAGAACCAATATAGCATGAGCCCAAACTAGATTATCGAAACTTCCTAAAAAGGTTAAATCATTAAGAGTACTTAAACTTTCCTCAATTTATCTGTGAAATAAATAAAGACATTAAAAATAAATTAGCGACTTCAAATAGAAAAATAAAATTATTTAACATCATTAATTTACTATAAAAACTAAATATTCAATTCTAAAAAGATTAATCATGTACAAATACTTGAAAAAATAAAATTCATAAAGCTAATTTATTGAAAATATTATTACCATATTCATTACCTATTATGAATTAAAACTATAACATGTCCAAATTGATTCTTTACTAATGTAGAGGATACAATTTAGATTTGGATATACTAAAAAGTTGAATCGACATTTTATAGGAAAGTGAAAAATTATATATACGTACATAAAAATATACAAAAATTTCTTGTATCATACATCTTTCTTTTAGCAATGCACATTACAAAAAATGGCTTTATTGTAAAAAATAAAAAGACAAAAATGATTACTTAACCATTCAAAATTTCAAGTCATATTGAGTATATTCTCATCAATTGTTATACTAAAAGGCAGATCTTAAAAGCCTCGTTTATATGCATATAATTGACAATGCAAATCATTACATAGTATTCAATGATATTCTCAATTTGTCAAACACGTAAGATTTATAGAACTTTTTCCTCAACAAATTTCAAAATTTTTAATCTCTTTTGTCCTTAATATTTAATTATGGGTAAAAAATAAAAATAATTTTTTTAATGTACAAGTAAAAGAAAAAATTGAGTAATATCATTAAAGTTGGTAGTTTTAAGTTACAAAATTATTATAGTAAGAGAGTCCCAAACCCTCCCTAGCTTGCTTCGAAATCATTTATCACCTAAATCTTACATGATCCAGAAAAGCCTCTAATTGAATTGTCTTTTTTCCCTATCTTAACCTCATTAGAACCTTTTTTAAATTTAAAGATATTTTTCAGTCCCTATAAACCATGGAATTTCAAAAGTTCTTGTAATAAATCTGATCCTTGTACATAGAATAAGGTTCCCTTATGATAAATATAATAATCTTATCATTTAGATTTTAAAACTTAAATAAAGCTCCATATATCAAGTTACCTTCACATTTTTTTAGTTAATACACAATCCTTGTATCAAACCACCATTTTAGGCAATCTTTGTATCACAAGGCCTAATGGTGGCGACCTGATGGTTGCAACAACTTGATGACAGTTGATTAGCGAGTGACAGGTAGTTGAGTGGAAAGAAGAAGTGAATTAGCAAAAAGGAGAAGTGGACTAGTGGAGAGGAGGTGGTAGACTTATTGAGAGGAGATAGCAGAAGATGAGAGGTCCGGTGATAGTGATTGTGAGCATAGGAGGGAACAAAGGAAAGGAGAGAAGTTAAGCTTTAAAAGATAAGGTAAATTTTGTTTCTTTGCAATTTGTTCCATACACTTTATTAAACTTTAATTCTAACTGATATTGACTAGTATTCTATGTATTATCAGCATCGGTCAATACTAGATGAAAAGATCGATACAATCCTAGAGTAATATTGATATGTTGAGTACCATTTTTTGGCCAATACAACACATTCTGGTTAGTACCAATCATAATAGTGTGATATTCACAGTACAACACATTCTAGTTAGTACTAGTTAGAATAGTATGATATTCATATCCTTGGGCTAAAGCCTAGTCTCTTATGTTAATTAAAATGTCTACTCTCTTTGTAATTATCTTTAAAAATATCATAACCCTAAGTTGACATTTGCAATATGAATGGCATTTATGCCCGGATTTGGCTTGGTCCATCCCGAAGTCATTGAATTTGACTTGTTTTAATAAAATTTCTTACTGGATTCATACTTTTTTCCTAATTTTTTAGCTTCTGTCTAGGCTAGAGCTCCCAAATGACTCATATGAAGCTTGTTCAAATGGTGTCTCTTTGCTAATAAATAAAATAGAGTCATTTTCAATGTGAACCAACATTTGTTGCTAATAAGTAAAATAATGTCATTTTCTAATGTGAACCAACATTTTATGAGTTTGCCATTTTCCCCTATATTTTGGTGATTCTCAGTGTGAACTAACATTTGTTAGCCCAAAATTCTCACATCAAATTACTCAAAATTAGATTTATAACTTTGGAATATTATGATTTAATTTTGTTACAATTACATTTGCGGTGTCTTTTGTAAATGTTCATTTTCCAATCTCACAAAGCTAGCAAGAGTGGTACAGACTTTTTCTAACCTCAATACTTAGAAGAAAATTCCTACATTTCTTGCTCCATTATTCCTTTCTAAATGGAGATGTTGAGTTTTTGTGATATCATTTTTGGGTATAAGCTCTAGTCTTTTAAGGCTTTTAGAGTTACCAATAATGGTGAATCAATGGAAAGAGAAGAGGAGAGGCATTGTATGATTATTTTTTGTTTGAAAAGTTAAAGATAATTTTTAATTAATCACAAAGAAACGTAAAAAAATATGCTACAGTAGAGTCATCCCCAATGACAAATAATCAAGCTATAAAGAAAAGGTTACAACCCTCTTTCAAGATTGTAATAAAGAAAATAGGGGAATAAGCTAATTGATCTTTTAGGAGTTAGTTAGGTGAATTTTGCAATCCTTGACCACAATGGAATAGATGAGTAACTCCTTTATCCTTAACACCATTAACTCTACTACCACCTCTTTACTCCTCACTACATTCAATAATCTTCTAAAATTTCTTTACATAAGCACCAAAAGATATTAGATAAGCCTCCATATTTTCTTTGGGCATATTTGAGTGATTTTGCAACCATTGTAGTATATCTTAGAAAGAGTTCCCATTACAATTTTAGGAGCCTTTATCCTTAACTATACTCTATAGGCTATAGAAAAGTTGCATTGAAAGAGGATACAAGATTTAATTCCATTTCTTCATTACAAAGCACACATCCTCCATCAATTTGTAAATAGGCGAACCTGCCTATAGTGCTTATTCTTTTAAGGTTATTAGCTAAAGAAAAAATGAAGTGGCAGTCATAGGAGCCTTATTCCATGTAAGACCATTCTAACTAACAACCTATCCTCTTTGAACTAACTAATCCCTCAAAAGTTTGTTACTAAACTTATTAGGGGGTTAGTTTAACCATGTATAACTGTATTGCATTTTAGGATTAGGTAGACAGTTTGCAGTTAGATACTCTAACTCACTAGGAAACTTATTTATATGTCATTCTTTAATGAGTGAATTAACTCTAGCTTTAGTATGGAAGTTGTTTCAAGCTTGTACTACTTTAAGGATTATAATTAGAGGATTATAACCTGTTTGATTATCAAACCATAAGAATTCCTTGCTTCCATTTCCTATCCTATATGAAATACCTGGCTTTATAATATCCCTTAACTTCAATAATTGATTTAAGGACCAATAATGGTAGAATCTAGGAGAGATGGACCATAAGTTGTTACCTTATAGAACATAACTAAGCAACCATCTAATCCACAAAGCCTCTTTGTCTTGCATTACATTTCAAAGTCTTTTTAGCATAAACACTTGATTGATAGTTTTAATTGAGATTATTCCTATCCTTTCTTCATCCTTAGGCCTATATACTTCTGTGGTAAGGCTCCCTACGTTGTAATTGCCCCAAAGGAATTTTCTCATCTACTTCTCTACCTATTTGATGAAACCCTTAGTAAGGAACAAATTGGAACTATAATAAATATACAAGGATTTCAAAACTAATTTGATCAATTGCCGTTTCCTCCAAATGAAATAGCCTTATCTAGGAGACAAGTCTTCTATAGATAATTTCATGCAAGGGATAACATTCATTGAATTGGATTATTCTTATAGTAATTTGTAAGCCTAAATATAAAGGAGAAGGTTGTTTCCTTATTATACTAGTAATTCTAGCAATTTTAGGCTCTAAGTGCGCTCAACACTTGTATCCAAAATGGAATGGCTCTTATTAGTGTCTAAAATTAGGCCAGACATTTCCTTAAATTAGTTCAAGGTTGTCATAAGAGTTTGTACAAATCTTGAGTAAGCTTTACAAAACAACAAGAGATCATTAACAAAAAAGTAAGCTTTATAGAGAGACTTTTTTGCAATTACTATGTAACTTAAATTTTTTTTATTTGTAACTTTGTGAGTTAATAAAGTGCAAATGCCTCCATAAACAAGATAAAGAGATATAGGGAGATAGGATCCCCATCTTTAAGGCCTTTAGCCCTTTAAGTAGACCAAATGGAGTCGTGTTCACCAATATTGAGAAAGAAGTTGTGGTTATGCAAGCCGCAATCCTTCTAATAAATTTGTTTAGGAATCCTATAGTCTCTAATAGCTAAAGGACAAATTTCCATTCCATGCAGTCAAATGCCTTCTTGAAATTAATCTTAATTTAACAATTCATTAGGGACTTTTTCCTTAAATAGCCTTTCAATAGTTCTTGAACAATAGAAATGTCATCCCCAATCTATTTGCTTTGTATGAAAGCACCTTGGTTATCACTAATTAAAGACTAGTTTAAGTCTATTTGCAATGATTTTGGGGATCACTTTATAAAAGTAGGCTATAAGTTTATAATCCTTAAAAGAAGTAGGATTAACCAACTTTGGAGCTAAACATATGAAGGTTTTATTAACATCCTTTAATAATACACCAATAAAGAAAAATTCAAGCATAACTCCTTTTAGTAATGGACAATTTTTGACTAGGATTTTTGAAAGAAAAAGCTATTTAGGCCATTAGGACTAAGGGCTTTCCTTTCATTAATCTGTAATACAGTTCTTTCAATTTTAGTATTGTCTACAAGATTAATAAGAGTAACAATTTCGTCATCAATTATCCTCTTTTTAATGACGGAGCTTAGAGATTGAATAGTAGAAGAGGTCACTTAAGAGATCCCATAGAAGTTGTTAAAGTATCCCTTAGCTTCCCTAAAGACAACTCTACCATATTGAGTGAGGATAAAGCAAACTTTATAGATATTTCCTTTAGCAATAATAAAGTTGAAGAAAATTGAACGTATTTTTTTGATCCAATTCACTATAACCCTTTTCTCCAACAAGTTAGAGTGATTTTTAATAGCTTGTAGATAGTCTTCAGCATGAGTTTTTTAGTGTTTAGGAGAGTTGAGTCACTTGGATTAGTAGAGAGTGAAGCTTGTACAGTGACTAACTTTTCTTTGGCCTTAAAGATAGCTTGCAATGTATTGGTAGCCCTTTTAGCATTAAAATTTTTCAACTTAGTCTTAATAGCCTTCAACTTCTATATATTCCTGAATTGTAAAGCACCAAATACAAATACCTACATAACTCTCTTTAAAGACTCCTAGAAGCCATCTTCACTAGCCAGAAAATTGTTAAACCTGAAAGGATGCATCCTTCTTAGCCTCTAAAAGACATCCTTAATTTTGATTAGAGAGTGCTCAGAAAAGAGAGAATTCATGAAAGTAGAATTGCTTTATGGGAATTGGGACATCCAATGCTAGTTTACCAAGGCCCTATCTAACTTTTTCCTGAAAAACCATTTAGACGCTTACTTATTACACTAAGTGAAAGTTCAATCTTCACACTTGAGATCAGTAACTCCTAAACTCTTAACACAATTCCTGAAATCTCCTGAAAAGTTTCTCAAATTGAAATGTCCCTTAACTTCAATTTTGTATAATATGGAATTAAAGTCTCCACAAACCATCCATGGACTAGAGACTCTCCTTTAAAACCTCAAGACAATATCCCATAATTCCTTCCTTTGAAATTCTAAATTAGGTCTGTAAACCATAAAGAGGAAATACATGCATTCTCTTAAATGAAACGTCATTTCATATGCATGACTTATACCTCATATTCAATAATTTCAATGTCCACAAGATTAGGATTGTAACCAATGATTATTCTAACATAATTATGAGCTTAATGATTGGAGATGAATCTCCATTCAACTTATAACCTTTTTAATTTATTAATATTTGCTAGTCTAATTTTAGTTTCCAAAGTGCAATAATCCATTGATTCTCATTGTAAACAAAATTTATCAATTCGAGTAGCTTATTAGGGCAATTTAAACCTCTAATGTTCTATGAGATTATAGTCATTTAGCAAAGGTTTTATCTTTAGAGCTTTTACCTTTGTTGTCCACTAGCTTCTAGGGATGATGAATGAGGACGGGATTTTCTATTCTTGCTAATCCACTTCCCTCTTCTCTATTTATGCTTTTTCCAGATCTTGAGTTAAAATTTGGTCCTCATAAATAACTTTCTCCTTGCTTTTTTCTCCCTTACCATCTTATAGTTCCACATTTTGGTTTCTATTTGTGTCTAACTAGGTTTGGAACTTTACATATGTTAGTGGTTCAACATCAAGCTTCCCTAAATTCAAACAAAATTCTATTTCCTCTTCCTCTATTCCCATAAATTCATTAAAGTCCCTTTTCTTGAATTTTTTTTATCAATAGGCACCCACTTCTTACCTTGAGCTTTATCTGATGGCATCGTGTTGTCCTCATGGAGATCATTATTAAGAACTATTCTTATTACTGGAATATAGTCAAGCAACTCCTTGGAGATATTAACACTAACATATAAGTAAGTATACGATATTCCCCTCCTTCTAATAGTATCACCATCCATATTTAGGGGCTTTCCCAAGAAACTTACAACTATGCTTAGGCCTTTAGTTGTCAATATTATAGGAGAACATTGTGGAGTTTACCTATAAAAGTATGAATTGTTGTTTGATGTTTTCTAATTAAGTCCCTGACTACCACTGTTAAAGGAATATGGGGAATTGAACAATATGTCAAGGCCCTTCCTCCACCACCTTTAGTGTTTGAGACTTAAAAGAGAAAGTGAAGGGGATTAGGTCATCCTCATATAGAAAAAATCCACCAATCCTCTATTTTCCACAAGTTCATTGCTTATTTCTATAATGTTGGGAAGGGAGGTTTCTTATCTGTGAAAAAGCCCACTAGCATCGCTTCCCAAGTTCTAACACTAGCTTGAAGAAAATATGGCTTATAGGAAACAACCAATCTACTATTCTCATCATTAGGTTTGCAATAATGGAGAGTGAGGTCCTCTTACTCTCTAAGAACTTACTTCCAACTCTTCCTTTGATTTTAAGCTTTAGCCTAAGATTTCTCTATAGGAGCTTGTAAAGAAAAAGTTGGAGCTTGCAAGGATAAAGGAGGAAATTATCAATTGGAAGTTGTTTAAATGATAAGAAACAAAGCAAGCTACATGTATAAAAGAGGAAAAAGAACATATTTTGGCAAGAAGTCTTTTGAATTACCATTATCGAAAATGGTAATGAAACCATCAGCAGGAACATTAAAAGGGAAAGGAAAAAATTGCCCTTAAAGGAATTATAGCTGAGAGTTTGGCAAACTACAAAAGAATAGCAATGAAGATGAAAATGGAGAAAGTAAGAAAGAGAAGGCAAGTAGGAAAGTAAATAGGAGAAGGTGAGATCTAGTGGACAAAGCAAGGAAAAATGTGGGGAAATAGGAAGGGGGTAAAGGAGAGCACTTGATGAGTGTCTCTTAAAGGTGAAAATTTGTAACTTAAGAATGAACTAACCATTGTATGGTTATTATTGTTCACATTTTTAAACTCCCTAAATAAGGATAAGGCTAAATATTGAAGAAAATTATAATAGAGTTATCATTCTAACTTATTAAAAGAAGATAGACAAAAACCTAAGAAAAGTAACTATAAGTCCTTACTATAAAAGAGTTCAAGGAGCAAACTATAAAATAGGAAAGATATTAGCCACCCTATTTTATTGGCCTAAGTGGTTACCTAATTCTGAAAAGAATTGTAAAGTTGGAGAGTATGAAATTACATAATCTTAATTAAAAGTTTAAAAGAGGTAGGTTGAAGAACTGAACTAAAACTTATGGTTGGCTATATAGGATTTTGTTATTTGAGCTAGAGCCTAAAATAAATACAAAGATGTCTAGAAGACCTTAAATTTTATTTTGTTTGAGGTCTTAATGGGCTTATTACTTAGCTTAATTCTGTTAATCTTATCTTTTTTAAGTCTAGAGGACTTCACTTCTATTAATTTTGATGACAATCAAATAATAATAATCTTAGAAATGTATGAACTATTTTGATAAG
>JANIJH010558378.1:0-14481 GCA_024520975.1 Erythroxylum areolatum
GGGATAATCATACCTTATATAAGGTTTTGCAGCTAGGTTTAGGGTTTTACACGTTTGCATGGGAGTCTTCCTCCTGCCAATGGGCCATGAATGTGTGGATCAGGCCCGTATTAACCAATGGGTGAGTGACTGACTGATTGACTTATGGGTTGTGGTGATTGGGCTCGGGCCCAATACAACCGACCCAACCAGTTACAATGTGAATTAAGGGATTAGCAAGAATATGAAAAACATATTTCTTTACCTTCGATTGATATTGGGAGATAAACATGATAATTTATGATGGAAACAATACTTTAAATATCTATATAAAAAATTTACAAATTAAACATGTTAAGGAAAGCATAGTTCCCAGAATTAAGGAAATGCTAAGCTGATGAGAAATTTCATGCAATCAAACTTGTCTTTAGACTTGAGTCTTTAGTCTTCCTTCACTAACTTCTCCCGGTCAGATAAACTATTATGTTAAAGACGGAACGTAAATGCTTCTAAAGGAGAAGTTAGTTTAAATTTGGAGATACAATAAGCACAAAGGTGGTGTTGGGTGTGATTTCAAGTCATCAACATTGTTGCTGATTTAAAATATACATTCATCGATTTTCATTTCAAATTCATTAATGATCTTTGCTATGATTTGCTAGGTCTTTGCTTTCCCAGAAGTAAGAACTATGTTGCATGTCTCTGAACTCATGTCGTTGTTTGTCTAAATCACTTGCCTTTTAGTTCTTTTTCTTCTACTCACCTCGTTGTTTGTCTATATCACTTGCCTTTTTGTTCTTTTTCTTCTACATTCAACTGCAAAATTTATATTTTGCTTCATTTTGACAAATTTCTCGTGGGTTGGTAGTAAAGCTTTATGTTTTGCTTCATAGGGATATATCAGCTACACTATTTTGACAGAAAGTATAAGGTAGTCCATGACTTTAACAAGTCAATTACGGTTCTATTTGGTGTAATTGTTTGGGTTCCTTAGGGCTTATGAAGAGAGAACTAGAGGGGAGGTAGTCTTTTCTTTGTCATTGTTGGGGGAGTAGAACCAACTCAAATAGAAAAAATGTGCACATTTTAGCTACAATGTTGACCCCCAATTCTACATATTTACTTGTTGTATGATGTTATGCAAATTGCTACTCATTTTTTGAATGAGAATTGGAGTCGATAATGTTACCTGAGGTCATTGGTTACTGAAATGCTCCTATCATGGTACTTTTCTAAACGAGTTTTTCATACTTCAATATAATTTTCCTAACTTTATATGTTTGAATTTAATCTACTATATTCTTTGATGACACGGATGACAAGTCTTAGAGCAGCATAAATCCAGAAATGGAGGTGTCAGCTCATCAGGAAGATTAGTTTAGGATATTATGGACTTAAATATAGCGTAATGTCACGTAGTTACTTGTGGTGGAATAACAAAATTCAGTATCTTCATCTTACTGAATCCTACATTTCAAATTTGGTATTATTAAAGCAAACCTTGTGCAAGAGGAGTGATAAATTACTTCTAAATATCATATTTGAGCTTATTTTTGGGCCATGATTCTTTATCAATATGTCTGCTTGAGTGTCAACCTTAAATGACATAACGATAATATTTAAAAAATGTACGATCAGTATTCCTGACAATATTTCAATAACAAATTCTAAAATTAGCATTCTTGTTTTAATATTGTCTGAAAAGTAATGATTCTATTGAATAGTACGGAAAGGTCAAATACACAGGATTACGAGTATGGTGAATTTTGTTCCTTATGCTTAATTCAGAGAGTCCAAGAATTCATCCTTATATAGATGATGTAATCTTGGTTATGGATTCCTATTTTCTAAAGTGGGATGAATAATCTATAATATTTCATGTTAAGTTTCTCCTACGATTATTCTTCAGCTCTATATGACATTTTATGTTTTTGGTTCCCTATTTGGCATAGAAGTTGCAAGGTGAGGATGTAGTGGGACAGGAAGTGTGGGAATCACTTAAGAAAATACTTCAACTCTTGAATCAGGTAAGTTGCTTATGCAGTTCCACAATGGTTTTAGGAATTGAATGACAATTCTTTCACTAAGCCTAAGCGAATTGCTGTGAAAATAAAGCCTTCTTTTTAATAGATTTAATCTTTTTATAGTCTTTATAAAAGATTTTACATGTATCTTGTTCGAAGATAGGTTCCTAGCCTTTGGTCTTCTAATAAATCGATACCTATTTGGCACAGATTACAAATATTGCAATTCAAGGCCTTGTAGAACTAATCTGAAGTCTGAATTGACCATAACCTTATATCCAGTTTCGAATTCCATCTTTGCTGGCACACTCTACTACATGCAATTCCTGAGACAAAAAAAAAGAAGGTATTGTGGGTGAGAAATATAGAAATCTATAACTTCTTTAAAGTTTTGCATGTGAATAGTGCATACATTATATAAAAATATTAAAATTAAAATAATTGTTTAACTAATTTATCAAAATAACGTACATTCAAATTTTATTTAGATATTTATATTGTGGTCTAAAAATTGTAACTATAATAAAGAGATTGAAAGTGAAAATTAAAATGTTGCTTGATTTTTACTCATTTTAATTTAATTTTGTCACTAAATTTGTTCTTTTTTCATTCATACTTGATGTGTTCACTAAATCATATTGTCGTGTTACTTTCAATTATTGTTGAAAGTTTATTACATCTTGTTCTTTCAAGTTCTGTTTGTTATATCTTGTTCTTTCAAGTTCTCTACCTTATTAAAGAACATTTTAAACTTCTTAATGTGTTAAGTTTTCACCTTATCATATATTAGCTAATAATTTGTCTTAAAACAATTGGATATAGAGGTCAAGGAAAGATACCGTTTTTGCTACTAGCTTGAATATTTTACCTCAAAAGGTTCTCAACTTTTGGGACAAGGTCAATAAAATCATTTAAGTGAAAATGAGATCTATGAAGTCAGGAGAACAAAAAAGCATCATTATTACAATTGAACTGCAATTCAAGAGAGGGACCATATCAATGTTCTTTTGCTATTAATCACATTTTTCTTCTCTATTTTAATGTGTTTTATTTTGTTAATACTAATTAACTTCAAAGGTAAGTTTCAACTAGTTTTTCTTCCTTTTATCTTATCTTGGATCATTTTGATACTACTGTTTTATAGTATTGAATTACTGTTATTATGATGGTTTGATTGGTGGAAACTAGGTGAAGTGCCCACACTTAAAGAGTACTATGGGACCGCCACAATGCTTCTTTTGATTGGTTTTTTATTTTGGCAGCCGATAACTATAATGAGAAAGGTAGATATACTAACTGAACGAAGTTACTGATAAAGCGATTGATGTGCAGGCTTGAGAAACCTTTTCTCAAAATTAGCAAAGGTATCCTAGTTTAATTTAAGCTGTAGATTAAATAACGACAAGTTAAATGTAGGTTTTTTTTTTTTTTTGCCTAATCTCAATGTCTAGCACTTACTCCTATAATCTTGTAACTGCTCTGAGTTGGTTTGATCCTTTTGCTTGCCCACTTCATATCACTGCTATAAATAGTCTATGATTCCAAAATATACGAATAGAGATGTAGATTTCGTTGATTACATTTGAAATTAATATATTACATTTTGGATTAATTAGGTTTAAACTTATGCTCCACTTCGATTGAATTTGGATGTAAATATTTTTTCAAAATGAATTAATCGCATATATTTGGGTTAAATACACTTTAATAGACTAAATAAATTCATACTAGGTTTAAATTTGGAAGTAATTTCTTTGCTATAGACCTACATTTGTTTTAGTGTTCCACTTTTACTCTTAATAATGTTGGATTTGTTTGGGAGAAGGCATCATATATATGCTACAAGTAGTCAGACCAAAATTTTTGTCATTGTTAACTATAGAGGTTTATTCTCCTTTTCTCTAGTTAGATCAATGATGCTTACATTTTTTTAATTTAATCAAACATTGGTCTTTTTTTCATATGCTTTTTTAATTAAAAAAATGTATCCGTTATTTGGATTTGGTCTTTTTGAGGATGAGTATGTATGTTTGATTCCTTCTATTTATCAGTATCATGACCTTAGCTCATTTATGCTGCCAGATGGATGGATAGTGGTTTAAGGCTCATGTTTCTTTATGTGGTCTATTTCATATTCCTTATCCTAGTGCTCCAGACATGTTAAAAATAGAATTGTGAACTATATACAACCAACTGTGTGAAGATGATATGTCTATGGTCAAAAGATTAGTCGCAACAAATCAAGGAAAAATTACTGCTGCTGTTGGCACTGCTTATTTGAAGATTGATATTATGTCAATATTTGAGGATCTTATCCAGGATAGAAATTCAACCACTAATGTCTTTATGGACATTAACCTCTAATTTTTAACTGTAGAATGTGGAACTGGGATACGTTGTCTAGAACATCATTAACATTTGTAAATAAAAAATGTTGAAAGATATAAAAAACATGAAATAGAAATTAATAATTCTTTCTAACCGATTTATGGTGGAATCCCGATTGACAACTTAATCCTTAAAGTTTACTATATTTCGGATAATTGTAATCCTAATACACTTTCAAACTCCTTTTGCTGTTGTTTCCCTTTTTTCTTTTTTTTTTGCTATTTGTTGATCCTTAATGCTTGAACGGTTGTAATCCCAACCATACAGAAATTATTTTTGCTGTTGTTTTGCTATCTTTTTTTGTTATTTATTGATAACTATTGTTGACAAGTGTTTCTCTTAATTTCTTTTTGATTCATATACTTATTGGTTACTTTCTTCAGAATTTTCTTTTTAAACATTATGACAAATTTTCTTTTTCTTTTTATTGATTTATTTTAATTCATATCAAATTTTGCAGTTATTATATTCTTTTACTAAAATATTATGACAAATTTTACTTTTTCTGTTTGGATTGTTTGTTTTTCTTTTGTACTTTTATTAGTCAATTTTAAATATTCCCTGTAATATCTTTTTCTCCTTTTCCTTACAAAATTATGTCCTTAATCATACATTTTCCCCCTCCATTTGACAATTAATTAATTGGTTAATTATAATATAATATAGTATGTACATATGCACTACTTAATTAACAACCATGATTAGTAATAATAATAATAATGCCCATTAATTACAAAATTATTAATTATTCCATTAATTTAACTTAACTTAATGGGATAATTAATTAAATTATATTTTAATTTATAGTAATTACACAATAAATTAAAGAAGTTTATTTACTGATTATATAAAAAGCTCATTAATTCTTTGCACATTTATTTTCTTTTTTATAGTTAAAATTAAATATTGATTAAAAGTTTCTTATATCAGAAAAAATTCGTTTGTGCTATTACTTAAATATCATTTTGCACCATTAGTGAAAACATCTGAAAAATCAGTTGGAACCATCTACAAAATCGATTATTTAGAAAATCACAAAAATCACTTTTCACCGTCAGTGAAATTATATGTATTATGGTTGAAAATTTTCAAAATTAGCAAAAAATAGGCTTAAGCAAATTATATCCTCCATGGGCGTGACATGTTAAGTCACTCATGTGAAAAGGTGTCATGCATGTGATTCAACATGTCACATCCATGACATACATTCTTCTTAAATTCTTTTCCTTTATTTTTATTATTAACAATGCGTTTAGTAAATCAAGCTACTTAGGTTTCTCTTACCCTTTTGAATAAGAATATAGGTTAAGTCCTTATTACAACAAATTTGCTAGGAAAAGATTAAAAAAAAAACACTTTTTAAATTTGCTTGACATCTTAATTCGATTCATCGGTAGCATTAACCTCCTAATTGCTGCTAATTTTTCATAGAAATAGGCTAATTCTACTCAGAAAACATAATGTTTCAAAAAAATTGGCCGCTGATTTGAATGACAGAAAATCTTTCAATAAATACACCAGCTGTTTCACGTAGACAATATTTTCAATTGATACGCCGACTATTTAAAGACACATATGCTTAGCTATTTCACGCAAACAATATTTTCAACTGATACGCCAGCTATTTAAAGTCATAGTATTATAAATGAAATTTATTTGGTTGTTACAAATGAAATCTACAAATAATTTAATGTAACTTTAATAAACATTTAATATGTTATGATTTTTTTTCTGACGAATGCCTTCCTTTTATTTTAAATTTTGTTTCACAACAATTCCATTCCATTCTAATTTGGTTACCTTCATCTTGTTTTACTTGTTCAAAATGAGTTACAGAGAAATCATGTATCAGGTTAAAGATCATGACTAGATTCAAAAAAACAAAGCTGTTATTCGATATCTAATAAAGGAAACTCCTTTATCATAAAAGCAAGTCAAATACTTCTCTTTCTCTAATGTTTCGTATTTTTAAGTAGGAAGAAGCAACGTTATATCAATATTGCACAAAATATCAGCTTTACCTAACATTCTTTTCTACCTGATAATAGAAGAAATTTTGTACTAAGAATTGTATTCAATAATAGCAACGTTAATTTAGCTCTAAAAAATTTGAAGAGTTGCCTTTCTCGGAGAGAAAGCATACTCATCGGTATTTTCATAATAAGTTTTACACACTTTCTTCTCAATCTTCTTGTTTTTAAAAAAAGTTTTTTTGAAATGCAGAGAAATTAACAGCAGATGAATTTTTCGTTGAACTCAGAAGGGATTGGTTATTTAGCAGATCACGATGAAAGTTCTAAGCCTATTTTAGTAATTTTAAACTCTATCAATTATGTTTAATTCTTTTTTCTATTTTTCAAAACTGATGGAATTTATTAACTATTGTTTACATGTGCCCTTTCTACATTTATTACTTCTAAACTTGTTAAGAAGCTTTATTCTTTCTTTACTGTTCTTGGTTGAAGATGTTTCACCTTAAACAAGATTATCGGAAGTTTCAATCACGAAAAATGTAAGTGAGCATAGATAATTTTTTATTGTATATCTTTTCCAATTTTATCCTTCTTATTTGATAATTTCTCTATATTATCTTTTACTTTGATTTCTGTAGGTTCACACGCCATGTGCAAAAACTATGAACAATTTGTGATTCTTTTTTATGCAAGTATGTTGAAAATTTAAACTCCTGTGATAACTTATAAAAGTATAATAACTATTTTATAAAAAAAGGTTATTGTGTCTTTACTGAATTTATAGTTTTTTTATGAAAAACCTTTTAATTAGATACAAATATAGATATAGATATAGATATAGATATAGATCAATGAATTCATTTAATGATGTCCTATGTTATCTTTTTTTAAAACCTTTTCAGGTTTTTTTAGGTCTACTTTAACTTTCGTAAATGTATTTTTATTAGCATTGAAAATTGTTATCGACTATTATCCGTCTAGACTTTACAAAATGTTTGTAATCGACCCGTCATTTTTGTTTTCTCATTTATGGAAGGTAATAGTGTTATGTATTTTTCTAGTTCATATGTGTAATTTTTGTTTATTTTATGTTTATTTTATCTAGCTTTTAACATTTTTATGAAAAACATAGATTTTTAAAACATAAATCATCGTATTACTAGCCTACTTACGTTATACTTTTTACATTCTTCTCGTTATTTTTCTAATATGATGTCTCCTATTAATATATGATTCAAAATTTTATAATTATTATAGGGTATCTAACCATTTGTTGAATTTTTGATCATCACTATGATCGTATGGTCATTGGACGTTGAAGAATTATTATAATTTTCCCAAGTTTCTTCTTTTCGATTTGACCCTTCCATAAGATCAACAGTTAAAGATGGCTTACACTCGTAAAGGTTTTCATTCACAGTGTTACAACATTCTAACTCAAACAAACGATGGTATCTTATTTTAACCGCACCAACTTCTTCAAAAATAGGGTCCACTACTAAGTCTCCTTTAACCTCACCATACATTAATTCGTTCAACACGCCATCAAAATATTAATGCTTATGCAACAGCCACCAATAAAACTTTATTTCCATTTACTTCCATTCCACAACGTCTTAATAAGCCAATTAAAATTGCTAAACCACAAACCCCACAACTCTCTTTTTTTTGATCACCTGCTATGTTTTTGTTTTTAAAAAAAACTTATAGATCTTACATCTCTAACGAATCTTTTTTACCATTCTTAAAATTTTAGAGGAGCCCCTATAATGAGATCATTTATAGGTCAATTATGCGACCGCCAATCGGTGGTCTAGTATCTATTATACCACTTCATCTGAAGTGACCTCTCTTGTCTGTATCACATCGGTTTTAAACTAAGAATTAAATTCCGCAAAGTGCACAAATTATTTTTATTATATATGATGAAATCTTTTTCTTGATACAATGAAACACTTTTGTATTTATCATATATGATGAAATCATTTTGCCTGCTATAAGAATACGTATTTATATTTGCCTGTTTTTAGATTAACAAAACAACAATTATTAAGTTTGGCGTAATGGAAAGCTTTATTTTTGTAAAATATCAAGAGCAACAATTACTTGTGAAACTCAGTTGAAAGAAAAACTTCCAATGGTCAAAAAATTAATATACTTATTTTATGTTAATCCGCCAGGAATGCTTCCTTCTCTTCGATGCTATACCGAAAACTAACTAAAAATATTGAGTAAAACATAACAATTGTTTTCGTCTGCGTATTCAAACAATCAATTTGTCATAATTTGTCATTTAATAAAAGTCATCTTAATTAATAGGATTTAGAAATTATTCACTGATTATGATTCACGCTTAAGCAAATTCATTTTTACATAATCAAGAACCAACTTACATATTGAAGAACCATAACTTATAATGAATCAAATGTAAGTTTTCCTTGTTTTGATTTTTCAGTAAAATTGTGATAATCAGGGATTGTTTTGGTTTTTTTTTTAATTTTTAGTAAAATTCTGATAATCAAGGATTGTTTTGGTTTTTTAGTAAAATTCTGATAATCAGGGATTTCATTTCTAATGGTGTCAAATTCTAAATTGGAAATGAAAAAAATGCTATGTTATGCTCTGATAACTATTACAAGCTGGGCCCATTTTTGACTTTATAACGTCTTAATCAGTTAAACCTTGATTTCCCTTGCAATGCAAAAGTTAGTTCCATCATACATAATTGTGAATGCCTCTATAGACATAAAATTGCTTCACTAATTATACATCAACTTTCAAATTATCTTCCTCTGAACATTATTTCTGTTAAAAAATTAACCATCTTTAAAATTATTATCAAATTGGTTAATGTTTATTTTGTTATTCAAATTTTATGGTTATTGAAATGATTACATAATTATTTCACGGTTATAAGGATAAATCATGTTAACTAATTATTTGGGTTATTTAATATATATTAAAAATTCGTTCCATTTAATATATATTAAAAGTTCATTTTTCTTTTTTAAGATACGATTATTAAGAAGTTACAATTATGTTTCACGGTTGTGACTAAATGAGTCATAACTGTAATTAGCATTTAAGAATGGCCATTTAAGTCATGGTTGTGACTTCCTTTAGTCACAACCGTGATAAGTGCCAGAAGTTCCACCCGTTTTTCATAGTTGTGACTAAAGAAGTCACAACCGTGTTTAGCATAATGGCCATTTAAGTCACAGTTGTGACTTCCTTTAGTCACAACCGTGATAAGTGCCAGAAGTTATTGTTTTCATGGATTTTAAACTAATTTTAAATTAAATTATTATCACCTTATATCATCTTTACCCTAAAATACAATTTTGGTTAATTGACAAATGTTACTTTATTTAATTTTAACTCAAATTATTATTACCTTCTATCATATTAATATGATTATATTAAAACACAATTTTAACGCCATTACGTTAAAAGGAAAATTTAACAACATTTTATTCATGCTAAATTTGGAATCTCAATATTAACGGTTTTATATCGTTATTTATGTTATGTGAAATTATGATAGACACGAAAACAAACAACAATCAAAAAAATTATTGAGTAGTTGAAAAATAAATTTTTTTAATGCGATGTTACTCTACTAGTCACTCACGGCATATTCAGTTATAATTAGCCACTTTTATAATTAGTCACTATCTAATTAAAAGACATGACATGATAATTATTTCTTTACTGAATCAATCAAACAACGTCTTTATATTTTCTTCTCTAACATAACTTCTTTAACATAACTTCTCAGATCACATTTCTGCATCTTCAAACTATAAAAATTATAGATTCAATACAACTCATCTTTCCTATTTCAGTAAACAAGAGATTACTACCATCTGTGAGTTATTCCTTACCCTTCTTCGTAATTTTTCAGTTTATTAAATTTTTATCAATTTCATTTGTAATTCTGAATGTTTGTTGATTACAAATGATATATCCAAATGGAAATTTTCTATTTGCAATTGTGAGGATCTCACAGGTGTAAGTATACATGTCACGCTTGTGATATCCATGTTTATATCGTTCGATAATAGATATTACATTTTTAGGATTATATTGTGTTAATGTATTACATTTTAAGGATAATATTGTGTTAATGTTTCATTAATTATTATCATCTTTTGTAAAATATAAAATGCAACCATTTTATACTTTTTTCATCAACTGTTATATGAAAATTTCAATCGTTAGTTGGATTTTTTAACAAAGTTGATTTAATTGTTTGATTCTAATTTTGAATGTTCGGTTTATTAAATTTTTATCAATTTCATTTGTAATTATGTAATTTGCTATTTACAAATGATATATTCAAGTTGAAAATTTCTATCTGCAATTGTGAGGATCTCACAAGTGGGACTGAATATGTCACCCCTGTGATATTCATGTTTATATGGTTCGATAATATCTATTATATTTTTAGGATTATATTGTGTTCATGTATTACATTTTTAGGATAATATTGTGTTAATGTTTCATTGATTATTATCATCTTTTGTAAAATATAAAATGCAACTATTTTATACTTTTTTTCATCAACTGTTATATGAAAATTTCAACCGTCAATTGGAGCTTTTAACAAAGTTGAGTTATGTATACATTTTATCCTGTATAAACTGTTAAAATTTTACTCCTATTCTTTCTCTTCTAACCATACAAATGATTAATTGTTTAATTCTAATTACAACTTTATTTAATAGCATAATTAAGTAAATTATATTTCAATTTAAAATAATTAGACCTTTCATAAAAAAAGTTTATTTACTAATTATATAAATAACTGATTAGTTCTTAGCACATTTATTTTCTTTTTTATTGTTTAAATTAAATATTTTAAAAGTTTCTTATATTATTAATAAACATTATTATCACTAATTCTATATATTATTAATTATTAATTATTAAAGTTATTAATTATTAATTGTTAATCATGATTATATATTAATACTATGCATGCATGGTCATAGCCGTCCTTAATATTATTAGTTATTAATTATAATTATTAAAGTTATTAGTTATTAATTGTTAATCATGATTATATATTAATTATTCACTTTATATTATGCATGCACGGTTGTGACCATAAGTCATAGCCGTGCATTCTTTTATATTCAAATTTTGTTGTTATGTTTATATTGTTATTAATTATAAATTATTATTACTTTATTTATTCCGTTAACTTTTAAACATCTCACCGTCCCTTTCCCACGACTCGGATTCTTTAAGATTTCAACTCATTGTCACGGAACCATGACTTCTTTATTTCCTTTTTATTTTTTCTCTATTTCTGTAACCCTAATCATATACACATCCACGGATCGAACTTTTTCCCGACAATCGTGCCTGTGACTATTTATTAATTTTGATTGTTATGTTGTAAGTTTATTATTCTTATTTGTTAAATGTTAATCTATATATTAAAAAGTCATAAGCGCACCTTTTTAATATTGAGTTAACTTAATTAAATATTTATTATAATTATTATAATTATTAATTATATAGTATTAGTCACCATTGCAACTTATGATAATTATTAATAATATGAATTACTCCCTTTACATCATGCATGCATGGTTGTGACTAATAAGTCACAACTGTGCATTTTATTTATTAAATTTTATTGTTATTTTGATGAAATTCTTAATTATAAATTATTTATTTCATTAAGCTTTTTTTCCTAACAAATTTCTTTTCGTGACGAATTAACCTAGATTCTTATGTAAATGATCCATAGGACAAAACAATTTGCGTGGCTCCATTTATTAAACACATTTTCGAAGACGTTTGAATTTAAGTTTTAAATGCATATTTTTATCTCTAAATCTTTAACTAAATCTTAATTCACTACTAAACAATATAACAAATTTTAATTTGTTTAAAATTTAAATTATATATTTTAACTTGATTGAAACTTTAAAGTATTTCATGTTTTAATTATAATTTTTTTTGTAATAACTCAAATAAAAAGAAAAAGATTAAATTTCAAAGTAAAAGATAAATTTACAGACCAAACTATATTATCATATGCTTAGGTGGTAAAGAGGATAACTTGAATGACAAAATGCAATAAACATTCATATTTATAATTTCATGCACTTCTTAATCCATTTATATCTCAAATACGGAAAATCATAAATTAAAAATTTTATTTTCCATAAATTACAACAATAAAAAGTAGAAAGTAAGCTACATATGATTATATTAATGTTATCCAAACTTTTTTATTTAATAATAACGATTTTTCCTATCTGACATAAAATAGAATTATTGGATTTTATTTTTTTCAATTCTTATGTTTGTACAAAATACATGATAAATAATTTTAAGTAGTTTTCATTTGCATAACTGTTATGTGATATCCGTAACTAATCTTTTAAATATTTCATTTCTAAAATTGTTTTTCCTAACCACATTTAACCTTAATTTTTTTAGGTTTTCTTCTTGTTCGTTCGTGCGTTGTTTGTTCTTGCACAATTCAGTTATGTCTAATTTTGTCAAAATTTTTATTATATAAACTTCCATTGTATTTGTTCCATTTATCACCTTTTCATTAATATGATAATTAATTTCTTTCTTTATTTATCCATATTTCATAACTTAAATATACAATTTTATTTTTTAAATATACTTACTTACATCATATTGGCATGACTTAGCCTTTTTATACATCTTCGAATCCTTTATTGATCTTACTATATATTCAACCAATGTTATTATGTAAACTTTTTAAAATTTTGACCTTCTTTGTTAAATATATGGTTTGTTAGATGTATTTTGTTATATTAATGGATACAGTAGATATTATTGCTTCATGATAAACTCTTTATTAAATCTATGGTTTGTTAGATATATTCTCTTATATTCATCTTCATTTTTTATCATGTTTTATTTTGACATTTTTAAATTATAGCCAACATTTATTAACGTAACTCAGCATCGTTGAATAATATTTATAATATATATATTTATATATATCTCATTTAATAATATTACTATTATGTATTTAATATATATATATATATATATATATATCAAATATTTTTAGTACATAAATTTTAATATTTTTAAAATATATTATTAATTGAAATATAAAGAAGGTAAATGTTGTCTGCATTCAGAAATGGATAGAAATGCCAAGAGATGTCAAAAGTATGCTGAAATGCCAGAAAATAAAAAGCAAGAATTCTTGTGACGACTTAGAGAAACTTGTGTTGCAAAAAAGAGAAGCGCTACTTTGCCTACACTTTGTCAAACGGTTAGTGATCAACATTCTTATTCTTTCATTAAAAGTGAACCTTCTGGCAGTCAACTTTTTATTCATCAATCTAGCGGTTAGCTACTACAAAATCGAGTTTTTGATTTTAATATGAATCATTTTGATGCAACTCATTCCTCTTTCCAACTAGAAGAAATTGTTCATACGACATCAGCATTTGAAGCATCTAACATGACATGTGATAATTCAAATTGTCCAACTGTATCTTCCTTTCCAATTCAACCTAACTCAGGGATACTTGTTGAAGATCAAGGTATAAATTTTTTTACCTATATTTTTACTATTTGTAATATTGTTTATTGCACGAAGTGATCATCTTATTTTTTATATGTTTTAAGGGATAAATTGTCATCATTCTTCCTCAAAGTTAGCATCCTTGCAGAATTTACCTGTTGAGTTGGTAGTGCTATCGCCTGCAACCAAATTCAAAATAAATCAACTCTCGTTAATACAAAATAATGTAATAACGGTAAGCGGATATCGTTCCTACGAAGAATCTTAACGGCAACGAAATTACGAATTCAAATGGAACAAAGTAACGAATTTTGGGGGGGGGGGGTTTAATTCACGCAATTTAAGAAAAAGTGTAAGAAAAATCGAAGATCGCAAGTAATAATTTAATCTAAAAAATTGATGAGAAAAATATCTTAGTTTCGGGTCACCGATATTATCACGCTAATATGGATCCTTGATATAAAATCGTAATCATTAACAAACATTCATTGGGGAAGTTTTCTCTTAAGAGTAATGATTAGAAACATGCATCCTAGCATTCTTATTAAACAACAACCTAGATACGATCGTAGGTTTAATG
>JANIJH010558385.1:0-14480 GCA_024520975.1 Erythroxylum areolatum
CGCCACCCTCGCGGGTCACGGGCTCGGATATCACCGTCGATGTCGGGTTCGGGTCTCGCGGGAGTGGGGTGCTACAAGTTATATTATGCTCATACAAATAAAACCAAACTCTTTTTTTTTATTAATAATAAACATTTTCATTACAAAAAGTAACTGGAAGAAGATTAAGTTATATGTAAATACACTTACTTTCTAGGGCACTATATTTACATAACTCTAACAGTTTAAGTATCTCTATACTTTAATTTATAAGATCAACTAGTTTATTTATAAGAAAGAAACATAATATGTGCTAATTTTACTGTTTCAACAATATCCAGTCTTGATGAAACTACAACTAGGAACATTTAGGAATAACAAATAAGTGTAAATTGGAATCTCATAATTATGATCTCATCATAATTTCAATTACACGGTAATTATTCCAAGGATTTTAACTTTAGTATTAAATCATAAAATGTTAATTAAATTATTATATAAAGATAAATAAAGCCTTTTTCATTAGTTAAAATATAATGTCAAACATTAATTTGCATCTAATTGATTGGCTGTAAGGGCATAAATTAACAATCTTCCACTTGCACTAAAGCTAATCCCCTATGAATCTAATAACATATCCATCCATATATTGATCATGTCTCTTTTGAGACAATAGCTTAGTAAGAGGATCTGCTAGATTCTCTTTGGTGAGAACTCGCTCTAATGTTATGTCTTTCCGCTCCACTGTCTCCCTGATCAAGTGAAACTTTCTGAGTACATGTTTAGACCATTGATGAGACCTGGGTTCCTTTGCTTACATAATAGCATTGTTTTTGTCACAATACAATACTATGGGCTCAACAATGCTAGGAACCACTTCAAGTTCAATGATGAACTTCTTGATCCAAACAACTTCCTTTGCCACATATAATGCTAAAATGTATTCTGCTTCAATCATTGAATTTACAATGGTTGGTTGTTTAAAACTCTTCCAACTAATCGCACTACTATAAAGAGTAAAACTATACCCTGACTATGATCTACTATAGTCTTGATCAGACTAGAAACTGGCATCTGAATGACCCTAAACTCTCAGCTTAGTTCCTCCATATATTAGAAAAATATCTTTAGTCCTTCTTAAGTACTTCAATATGTTTTTCACAGTCATCCAGTGACCCTCACCGGGATTAGCTTGATGTCTGGTTGTTATGATCAAAGCATAAGCAACATCTGTTATAGTACATAGCATCACGTACATGATTGATCCAATTACCGAAACATATGAAATACAATCCATTTTATCTATCTCCTTTTGTGTCAATGGACACATACTCTGTGTGAGAGAAATTGCATACGATATGGGTAAGAATCCCCTCTTGAGGTTCTCCATGCTAAACCTCTTTAGCACTTTATCTATGTACGTAGATTGAGATAATCTAAGCAAAAAGATTCTCTTTTCTTTTTGTAAGAACCCAAAGCATCCCTTCATTATATAGAATTATACACTTTATATTAGTCAATTCATTCACATAATATCTCAAATAAGAAAAAAGGGGGATCGCATAATTAGATCACTCAAAAAATTCAATCTTTATTTTATTTTTGTTTTGGTCCAAACATATTTTAAAATTTTAAAACTAGTAATTCCTAATATCCTTTTCTAGGGTTTACATTTTCTTTTTTTTGAGAAGATGTGTGCGAACGAGAGATCTAGCAACAAGAAGAAGGAAAAAGATTGAATAGAGGTACTCCTGAACATTTGGCGATCTCAGATGGGTAGATATCAATGGTATCTCATTATTTTGATGAATCATTTCTTCAGACAGAAGAAGATTATTACAACAAAACAATCGGGACAACATATTCCATTTCATCATTGTCTATTCTTGACTAAGAATTATCTAAAATGATTTATTTTTATACTTTGATCTATAGATTTATATTTATATAAATTTATATAAATATACTCTAATATACTCTTTATATATATTATATATATTATTCTAATATACTCTTTATATATATTATATATATATATATATATATATATATTATAATAGATAAAAATATTAGAATAATAGATAAAAATAAAAACTAGTAGAAAGAAAAATACAAGGATAAAATATATAAAATATATAGAATTTAAAATAGAAAATAGAATATTCAAATCTAATATTAAAATCTATAGAATAGAAAAATATGTATATAGAATATATATATTGCTTGTTAATACACGACCAATTAATGTTTGGATAAACATTCTTTCCCATACCATCCCATTTCGTGGACTAACAGAAATCCCTTGGGCGGTGCCACAATCGGTTTTGCAGACAGCAATATGTTGAACTATCGTGGAAAAATTACAAAACGTATAATATTACCTCACGCTTAGCGCCAATGAGTTTTTATTTTAAAAAAAAGGAAAACTATGTCTTCGCCATATATATGAAATATGCTGGGAATGGATGAAATATCAGAATTAAGTAATAATAACATGGCATTTCGAATTCGATATAATTTTTTTAACATTAGATTATGTATCAAAAGAGTAGTATGACATAAAATAGAAGGGTATTCTAATTTTATCTTATCTATCGGGGGCCTGTTTTAACGTCACAAACTTTTTTGTTTTCACACACCCCTTGATCACTTATACTACCCCAAACATCTGACTGCATTTTCCAACTGATATGGAATATTACTACCAAAATGGAATTGTACAACAAAAAAAGCCCTAAGAAGACATAATCCCAAGCAGATACTAAATATGTTTCCCCTCTCCCAAGTCCATCATAAGGGAAACGAAAACTAAGATTTGCTTCATCCGGTATCAAACGAGAGCTACGGGCAAATAGAACTCCTTCTGTATTTATATGAATATCATTTCATTTTTTTAATTGACTGAAAGTTGAATTTGGAATTCTCTACATCGTTTAGGGGATAAAATTGTTTCAGGAACAAGTAAATCATAATAATTTTTTTCTCTATTTCCCGATCATGATTTTCCTACTTTTAGAGGGAAATGTCCTTCCTTTTTTGGCCGATTATGGGCAAGGAGGGATTTGAACCCCTGACATCATGGTTTGTAGCCACGTGCTCTAATCCTCTGAGCTACAAGCCCTACCCCATCTTCATTGGATCTGCTCTCAGGAGTAACCTAAAAGAGGAACCTTTCCTCTTCCCAGCCATTTTACGTTAAAAAGATGCAAAGATGCCTCTCTCTCTCTCTATAAGAACTATTCATACCAAAGGAATTATATCCATTAATAAGCTGCGAAGTGTTTCAACATAGATAATAGGAGTATCTATTTTATTCTACAACTTAATTAAATGATATAGATCGACATACAGATTCTGTTATAGGAAATAGTAGAGATCATGATCCATATTTGTCCATTTCTGTATAATCCAAGCAACCTTTTTGATCTATATCGATAGATCTTTATGCTTACTATATAAGTTGCTTCTCCTATATCTTTTATGAAAAGTTCTTAAATAACTATATCTTAACAGACTGGAGCATTGAAATGTCACTTCCAATAAGCAATATATCTTACACCTAATGTACTAAGAAAATGGCTGCACTCCACTTACCTTCTTGTAAATACAAGGTTTATCCACATTTTTGATAAAATCAAACTCTTTGATTGTTTCATCAATACGGATGTTCCAACTTTTCGGTGCTTGCTTAAGTCCATAAATGGACCTTTATAACTTGGATACTTAATTAGGAAATTCTTAAGTTTCAAAACCCTCGGGTTGTGTCATATATACATCCTCTTGCAAATTCCCATTGAGAAATGTTGTTTTGACATCCATTTGAAAATTTTCATAATCATGGTATGCTGTTATAGCCAATAAAATCCTTATGGATTTAAGCATTGCTACTGGTGAAAAAGTTTATGAAAACCAACTCCTTATTTTTGTCTGTAACCTTTCACCACCAACCTTTCTTTATAAGTACATACATTTCCATCCATGTCAGTTCTTCTCTTAAAAATCCATTTACACCCAATAGGTACCATACCTTCAGGTGGATCCACCAAAGTCGATACTTTGTTAGTCTACATAGATTTCATTTTGGATTTCATCGCTTCTTGCCATTTTAAAGAATCAATGTCTGATATTGCTTCTTTAAAAGTAGTAGGATCATCTTGTATGAGTGATACATTATCCTTTCCATGTTTTATATGTAGATCTAATCTAGTAGGAGGATGACGTATCCTACTAGTTCCTCACAGACTATATGTCTCTTGAACTCTCGGCTGTACATTATTTGTATAAACTTGAGGTTCTTATTCCATGTTGATGTGAATTTGTGGTTCTTGAACTTCTCTAAGTTCAATCTCACTCCCACTACTTTTTTTGAGAATAAATTCTCTTTCTAAGAATGTAGCATGTCTTGAGACAAACACCTTTTGCTCAATAGGATGATAGAATTGATAACCAAAACTTTCTTTAAGGTACCCCAAAAATTTGCTCTTATATGATTTAGCTTGAAGTTTGTCTGATATAGCACGCTTCACATAAGCTTCACATCCCTAAATCTTTAAGTGTGATAAGCTAGGTCTTCCACCAGTCCATATCTCATATAGTGTCTTATCAATCGATTTACATGAAACTTTATTTAGAAGATATACTGCAGTTTCAATTGTATATCCCTAAAAGGACATAAGAAGGATTGCGTAAATCATTATGGAATGTACCATATCTAATAGTGCACCATTTCTCCTCTTAGAAACTCCATTATGTTGTGTAGTTGTAGGAGGAGACCATTGTGAGAGAATCCGATTCTCTTTTAAGTAACCAAGAAACTCGTGGTCTAAGTATTCACCACCTCGATTTGATCTAAGTTTCTTAATATTTTTGTCAGTTTGTTTCTCTACCTCTAGTTTAAATTCTTTGAACTTTTCAAATGATTCAGGCTTTTATTTCATCAAGTACACATAACCATATCTATAATGGTCATTTGTGAACATAGTGAAATATGAGTATCCACCTCTAGCATTTGTGGACATAAGTCCACATACATCTGATGTATTAATTCTAGTAACTCATTAACACATTGTCCCTTTCCCTTAAAGGGTAGTTTGGTCATTTTTTTCCAATAAACAAGATTCACAAATTCCAAACATCCTTCTTTATATAATTTTGTGATTCTAGTTTCATTGATATGACCTAACCTACAATGCCATAAATAAGATAGAGTTTGGTTACTTAATTTTCTTTTATTACTACTTATGTTAAGAATTGGTCTCTCTAGATCTAACTTATACAAACCATTTTTAACCAATCCAGATATATAATAAACATCATCTTTATAGAAAGAACAACTGTTATTCTTAATTATAAAGACAAATCCATTCAAATCCAAATAAGAAATAGAAATGATGTTTCTTGTAATAACAGGAACATAATAACAACTACTAAGTTCTAATATAAGGCCAGAAAGCAAAGTTAAACTACAAGTTCCTATAGCTAATGCAGCAACTCTTGCTCCACTGCTAACTCACAGGTCCACTTGGCCTTTCTTCAATGATATACTCTTTGGTAACATCTACATGTTATTACATAAGTGAGAATGATAACCAGTATCTAATACCCAAGAATGTGGAACAGAAGTAGAAAGATTGATTTCAATCATAAACATACCTAAAAAGACATCTTCCTTAAGTCTTTTTTCTTTCAGGCTAGTAAGATAAGATAGGCAGTTCCACTTCCAATGTCCGTTGACTTCGCAATGAAAACATATGCCCTTGTCATTACTTTTCTTCTTGACACCTCCTCTGGCTTTTACTACATTAGTAGAAGCCTTATGTTTTTTTTGTTATTATTCTTTTTAAAGCCCTTTTTCTTGCTTTTACAAGAACTAACAACAAATATAGAAATGGCTTCCTTCTTAAGGCTCCCTTCTATAGTCTTATGCATGTTAACCAGTTCAGGTAGTTTCATGTCCTTCTAATTCGTGTTGAAGTTCATAATGAACTATGTAAAGCTTGAACTCAGAAACTGCAGCACTAGACCAATGCTTAACTCGTGGTCCATGACAAAACCTAATTGGGATAATTTTTCAATATACCCAATCATCTTCAGCATATGAATATTGACTGAAGATCCTTTTTTCATCTTGCATTGAAATAGTGCCTTGGAGATTTGATATCTCTCTACCCTACTTTGTGCACCAAATAACTCCATAAGATGCAGTATCGTAGTAGGTGCAACCATGTTCTCATGTTGCCTCTGAAGTTTAGGAGACATGCAAGCTAACACCACACATGTAGCTTGTTCAACGTCATCAATATAACATTGATATTTCTCCCAATCTTCATCAATAGCATCTGAACAAGGTTCTGATGGAGCAGGAGTATTAAGAACGTACAATTTCTTCTTCTACGTAAGAACTATTTTTAAGTTTCGTAGCTAGCCCAAAAAGTTGGATCCAATCAGCTTGTTGGCATCCATAATGCTCCTCAATGTCAGGTTGCTGCTCATCTTCAAATTCAACAATCGAAAAAACATAAAATGAGCATATATTAGTTTATATCCGAAAATCAAATAAAATAAGTGCTTTATAATATTTGATTACTCCCACTATTTTCTACAGAATAATAACCCTCATTATTATATCAAAAAATTATCAAAAAATTTCTTAATAGGCTAGGATCTTATTTAAAATTAATTGATCTTGAGTTTGCCCAATAAACCAACTAAAAATAAATTAGGTAAAAAAACACCTTTTCAATCACATCTCATGTGATTCCTAAAATTGTTAGATGACAACTTTTTCCAAAAATATATCACATATATTATTCCTAACCTTGCCTCTAAATTTATATGATCACGAGTTTACTCATCTAAATCATACAATTTTAGTTAAGTAAAACTCATTAATTTATGATAAAACTTATCTAGGTTAAAGTGACCTTAAGTTTGCTCAACAAGCCAGACAATAAATAGAATTACGATTTTATTCTCAAATAATGGAAGACTAACATTACGTTCATAACATGTACTTAATATTTTGTTGAGGAATTTAAAATTTCAAAAATTTTCAATCTCATCAAAATAATATAATCTCATTATATTTATAATTTCAAGCATAATCCAATTATGAAAGAAATTACTTAAAACTTTTGCTTGATTTTAATTATTAATTTGATAAAAAATTAATTTAATAATTCAACTCTTGAAAATTTAAATTAAATTTCAAAATTTTTCCTAATAAAAATTACCTTTGAAAACAATTTTCAAAAATTAATAAAACACTTTACAATTTTATTAGGAGTCAAAATTAATCTAATCACTATTAAATTAATTAACATATAAAAGGGGTTGGGATGGCGTTTGGTGCATGCACTGCGCACATCAGATGAGGACCCGATGGGAGCGTGCACTAAACGCACCGTGCAATCAAAGTGACAGTTTGACTGGCGGGTTCAGTGCATGCACCAGTTAACGTCTGTGACAAACACTTCTTAAATGCGCCCATCGTCTCCTCAAAAGCCTTTGTCTGCTTCTCTACCTCCCACCTTCGCACATTTTTCTGCAACTACTCTTAACCTCCCTTGTGTGTTAAACTACAACCCATGTTTCTCCAACTGTTGGGTAACGTTCCCAACACATCAACCTACATCACTTACCACTAAACCATGCTGCTTCATCCTTAACCGTTGGGTCTCCAACTGATGATTCTCAAATCACATCCTATATTTCTCCTTGTTGCCTCCCTGTCACCATCTCTCTACCCTAGCTACCACGGACTACTCAAGCGATGCCATTTATGATGTCGACATTCGATGGGTGATTAACACCCATCGACTTCTCTAGTGGCAATAATTGCCCAACAACGCCATCAGTTTCGACAGTTGTTTCCACAGATGGGCAAAAATCGCCCATCTGTATTCAGCAAATGCAAGGCAACAAATGCAAAAAAAGAAAATGACATGTAGAGACACAAACAAGAAGAACAACACAAAGCAGAATCACGTAGAAACCAGAAGCTGAAAATAGAGCAAAAACAGAGAGAACAATTTTCATATTGATAACCCAGAACAAATATCACCCATTGTGTTCACCTAGAAAGATTAGGGTGGTAGGGAAAAATTAGGGACTTCAATTACGCAAGCAGTATAAGGATTTTAGAAACCCTAAACAGTCACAAAATGCAAGTCACAAAATCAATTTTCAGAACCATTGTATATTCATCATATATTCTCAGAGAAGAAAATTCTAGATGCAATTGGATGCATTCATGCATAATCAAATGTGCAAAAAACATAAATAAACAAAGAATAGTTTGTGAAATAGCTTCGGAAAGGACAAAAAATCGACGCATAATAAATCAAATCAACAATAATCAAGCGTCTAATTCAAGATTAACAATTAAGGGAGACTCTGATACCACTGTTCGAATTCAACCGTGATCAAATCACAAGCACAGAAGAAAACAAAAATTTTACAAATTTCGAGCAGATCTTGATAATTGAATAAACTTCAATAAAACACAAATCGATTTAGAAATCATACCTTGTTAACTTTTCTGTTGAAAATTCTTGGAAACTTTTCCAATTGATCAATCAAGAGCTATCTAAGTGTCTAGTCTCTGATAGTATCTACAGAGCAATTCCTAAATTGCTTTGAAACGAAGAAGTCAAAAAGTGCTAGCTTCTAAAAAGTTTTTCCCTTCAATAGAAAAATCATAACAGACTTGTCCTAAAATCAAATCTCTTTAGTTATAATTAAAATCAAATTCTAATTATAATTAATTTAATTTTAATAAAATCAAATATCTCATATTTGATCCCAAAGTTTCTCAAACTTTATAATTAAGTTTAACTGAATTAAATTGATTTTTCTTTCACAAATTGCTCTTAAATGTGTGACGCATTAGATTCCTAATAAATTGGCAATGATTATAAATTATAATTCTAATTCACAATTAGAATTAGATAAATTAAAGCATATTTTAATTTATCTTTAATTCTCCAATTAAATAATTCATAACCGTACATCATGATTGGCATCTAGCAACATGTCATGATTACCCAAATATCAGGAATGTCAAAGGGATTGACTTAACCTATCCATCCATGCCTATAATGTATAATTTAACCCTTTCATCATTCAATATTCTAATTAGATAAACTATAGATACAGTGTCTATTCTTATCATCCAATCATGTTTGTTCTTACTTAGTAATTGATTTATAATTGAAATTTGAAAACTCCTTTTCAAATATCAATTCACTCTGGCCAGAGAATTTCATAAATCATTACTAATTAAGAACAATAGAATATTATCTCTAATTACTTTAGAGTGAGGAATCCTATATTGATTTACTCAACTATCTACATATGATTTATACTATATCCAATTACTACCAACTAAATTATCCTAGGACGATTCATAAGTAGCATTAAAACACAGTAATTTCATACTAGATACCTTGGTAATCTCAAGTCTGAGGATCAATTATACAACCATCATTATGAGATAATCCATAGAAACATAAGTAATATTCCATTTGGAATTCTCATAATCGGGTCAGTTCAATGACTTATTCTCATCATTATGAGATAATCCATAGAAGCATAAGTAATATTCCATTTGGAATTCTTATAATCGGGTCAGTTTAGTGACTTATTCTCTAATAATCACCCACACATTAGTTAAATACCTCTATACTTTAATCTATAAGATCAATTAGTTTATTCATAAGAAAGAAATATAATGTTTGCTAGTTTTACCATTTCAAGAATATCAAGTCTTGATGAAACTATAACTAGGAACATTTAGAAATAATATATAAGTGTAAATTGAATATGATAATTATGATCTCATCATAATTGTAATTACACAGTAATTATTCCAAGGATTTTATATTTAATATTAAAACATAAAATATTAATTAAATTAATACATAAAGATAAATAAAGTCTTTTTCATTAACTAAAATATAATGTCATACATTAATTTGCATCTAATTGATTGGCTATAAGGGCATAAATTATCACTTTAATGTTTTATTCGAATTTAATTATAGAAAATTGGTTTTCACGATTTTCTTTCACCAATCTGTTGATAAGATGTAAGTGAATGATTCGGTGTGATTGAAATTTGTTTTATTGTGATTAAAATAATTAAATTTGAATTTACAAGAATATGAATTAAATTTGTCTTTCTGTTGGGCATGTGATGTCTATTGGCTAAATTGATGAGGTTACGCATGATTTTCATGAAATTTGATTATGGAAACGTTATGTGAACATATTTGGGATGTGTTTATGCCTTTGTAATTTTTGAATTATTAAAAATGTTTTAATAATTTTATCAAATAAATTTCCAAATCTGGACAATTTTCCATAAATTGTAGGATTTGTTTTGTTTGATATTTTTGTATGTTTATATTTTGATTCTAGAACATTAAAAATATTTTTACGTGATAAAAATTTGTTAATTTGATGTTTGATGCATGCTTAAATGATTTTTCTCGAAATTTGATTTCCAAAAACTTTTAGAAGTCATATTTGTCATTTTTGGTATCTTATCAGTGTTTCAGTGATCAGGATAATTTTTGGGTGATTCCTAAATTATTTTGATCATCATGAAAAAATATAAAGATGCTTGGAATGATGATTTGATATTCTAAAAATTTTAGAAAATTATAGAAATTAATTTTGATTTAATTTTAATAGAGCAATAGAATTTCTAGTAAGACTAGAAAAATTGGCATATGTGACAAAATTGAAGTTGTTTAATTTTGAAAATCAATTAATTATTTTAAGATAAATTAATTATGAATTAATTTATGGAATTAGGAATTCATGTTAATTAGATTAATATTAATTCCAATCGAAATAACTTACAATAGTAATTTTAGCCAAGTTAGTAAAAGGAAGATAATAAATCTAAGTGTTGAATTGGGTTTAGATCCAAGTGTTAGATTGGTCTTAGATCTAAGTGTTGGATTGAGTTTTCATGTTAGGATCCATAAGATGTCATAACTAAAATGATGTGTTTACATATATTCATTAGAGAATACATGGTTAAGAGAATATGTGGGTTTGCATGATCCCCTGCTGCTAATGCTTCTGATGATGATCAAAGGGCATATAGGAAACATCTTGATGATAACAAGATGGCTAGTGTATTATGCTAGCCATTATGTCACCGGAGCTACAAAAGCAGCACGAGGATATGGATGCCCATACTGTCTATCATCTTAGGTAGCTCTATGATGAGCAAGAAAGGTCCAAAAGCTTCGAGACTTCATGATTGCTCTTCCGTAGGGCCTAAGAGAGATGTCAAGAAAGCAAAGAAGACTGGCTCAAAGTGAACTTGCTTCCACTATGGCAAGGATGGCCACTGGAAAAGAAATTGCAAGGCCTATCTAGAGTCCTTGAATTAGAAGAAGGCATCTGACCCCCCATTTACTTCAAGTATTTATGTTATTGATATTCATACTATTTCTGATAGCAATATACGGGTATTAGATATTGGTTGTGCTCACACATTTGTACTAACATAAAGGACCTCAGGAATAATAGACAACTCAATAAGGGAGAGTCAAACTTGCGAGAGGGCAAGGGATCAAGAATTGCTGCATTAGCTGTAGGCACATATATATTGACACTCCCTAGTGAGCTTGTACTAGAATTGGACAATTACTTTTATGTACCTACTTTGACTAAAAGTGTAATGCTTGTTTCTAGTTCTAATAAAGCTAGATTCTATTTAAATTTTAGTGACAATGGTTGGTCAAGTTATTTTAATGGAATGTTATATGCTTTATGTATATATATATTGGATATGTCTAATCTGGTTCTAAATATCAATAATAACAAAAGAATATAACAAGAAAATGTGAAATAGTTTTACTTATGGCATTATCGCCTTGGCCATATAAGTGAGAGACATATTTCTAAACTACATAAGTGTGGTAGTTTAGGGTCGTTTGATTATGAATCATATGACACATGCAAATCTTGCTTTTTAGGCAAGATGACTAAGTTACCTATCTGAAGTTTGTAGTTCGATGTCTATACAAGTCAAAGGTGGTTTCGTATACTTCACTACCTTTATCGGTGATCATTCTCGATATAGGTATGTGTATCTTATGAGATACAATTGTAAAGCCTTTGAAAGGTTCAAAGAATTCAGAAATGAAGTTAACAAACAACTTGGGAGAAGTATTAAATCACTTCGATCAGATGAAGGTGATGAATACTTAAGCCAAAAGTTTTTGGATTATCTTAGGAATAACGGAATATTGTCCCAGTGGACTCAACCTTACACGCCACAACACAATGGTGTGGCAAAAAGGAGAAACTGAACGTTATTAGACATGGTGAGGTTTGTGATGGGTTTAACGGATTTATCAAAATCCTTTTGGTATTATGCACTTGAAACTTGTATTTATGTATTGAATAACGTCCCATTCAAGTCAATTGATGTTGCTTCATATAAGTTATGGACAAGAAACTCTTTCTTTCTCATATGAAAGTTTCTAGTTGTCCTACTTATGTGAAGCAGATTTAATCAGATAAGCTTCAAGCTAAATCTAATAAGTGTTTGTCTGTAGGATATCCTAAGGAAACTATAAGATATCAGTTCTACCATGTTTTGGAACAAAAGGTGTTTGTTTCAAAATATGTTGTCTTTTTAGAGAAAGAGTTTCTTCTAAGAGAAGATAGTGGGAGCAAAATTGAACCTGTGAAAGTTTAAGATGCTTGAAAAGAAGCAGATCAACTACCTAGACCTAGGTCTATTATTTATAATGATGAAACAATAGTTCAATCTTCTGACACACTAAAAGTTCGTAGGTCAAGTAGGATACATCATATTCTCGAGAAATACAGATTTCTCATAAGTTAACTTAACAAAGTATTGCTATGAAGAGGTTCTGAAGAGTACATAATATGACAAATGACTTCAAGCTATGAAATTCAAAATAGAATCCATATATGAAAACTAAGTATAGACTTTGATTGACCCAACCAAAAAGATAAAACCTATAAGGTGCAAATGGTTTTCAAGAAGAAAACTAACGTGAAGGGAGATGTAGTTACCCATAAAGCTAGGCTTATAGCTAAAGGTTGTCGTCAAAGGCAAGATGTTGACTATAACGAAACGTAAAGCCCAGTATCTATGCTTAAATCCGTTCGGATACTCAAAGACATTACCGCTCATTATAATTATGAGATATGGAAAATGGTTTTTCTTAATGGAAACCTAATTGGGGATGTGTACATGACACAACCTGATGGTTTCCTATCTAGTATGCAAGCTTTAGAAATTCGTTTATGGATTGAATCAAGCATCTAAGAGTTGGAATATCCGATTTGATGAGATAATCAAAGAGTTTGGTTTCTCACAAAATTTGGATGAGCCATATGTGTATAAGAAGGTTAGTGGCAGTGCAATTGTATTCCTTGTATTGTATATAGATGATATATTACTAATAGGAAACGATGTCTCTACTTTGCAATTAGTCAACTTTTAGTAAGCTAAGAACTTCTCTATGAAAGATCTTAGACAAGTAACTTATATTTTGGGGATAAGGATCTATACAGGTAGATCTAAAAGGTTGCTTGGTCTTTCTCAGTCTACATATATAGACAAGATGTTAAAGAGGTTTAGCATAGAGCAGCCCAAATGGTATATGGGATTACACTCTTTAAATCTATGTGTTTAAAGACATAAGATTAGAGGACTCACATAAGTTTGATTCCTTATTCTTCAACTATAGGATCAATCATATACGTTATATTATGTACTAGACTCGATGTATCGTATGCTCTAAGTGTTATGAGTAGATACCAGTCAGACTCTAGTAAAGGTCATTGGGTGGCTATCAAGAATATCCTTAAGTACTTGAGAAGAACTAAAGATGTATTCTTTATATATGGAGAAGGTGTTCTTTTGATAAGCGGGTATACTAATACCAACTTCCAATTTGATAGGAATGACTCCAGATCCTAGTCCAGATATGTATTCACACTAAATGGTGGTGCAATTAGTTGGAAAAGTTTCAAACAAGAGACGACTGCAAATTTGATGACAGAGGTAGAGATTGCAGCTTCATAAGTAGTAAAGGAAGTAGTTTGGATCAAGAAGTTCGTCATGGAACTTGGTGTGGTTCTGAGCATCGCTGACCCAGTGCAATTGTATGATGACAACAATAGGGCTATAGTGCAAGCGAAGGAATCAAGGTCTCATCAGAAGTCCAAATATGTACTCAACGTTACCATTTGGTTAGAGAAACCATTGGTAGAAATGATGTCAAGCTATACAGAATTCCCACCGATCAGAATATAGTTGATCTGTTAACTAAACCTATTCCCTAAAAGATTTTTGTGTCACATGCCTATGGTATTAGATATCAACGAGATTGGCTTTAGTACAAGTAGGAGTTAATGAAGTCCTTGTTGGATCGGAAAAAGAAAACATGCTTAGTTTGGAGAAACGATAGATTTCAAAACTTTTTAAGAAATCATCTTGC
>JANIJH010558582.1:0-14456 GCA_024520975.1 Erythroxylum areolatum
ATTATAAAATGGAAAATGGTTTTGAAATATTCATGTTATGCCTTGAAACATGTCATGACATTTTGTATGAATGAAAAGATGTGGAAGCATGAAAGCACGAACACATGAGCAAATGATTTGAGCATGATTATGTACTTTTGTTTGGGCAAGAGAGGAACCCGTTTTGTTAGTCACGTGCATGTTGACCTATAGCCTTCTCCGGAATGGCCGCCTGAGGCCACGAGAACCTGAAAAATCAGACTCCTTTTGTTCATAGTGTAAACTTCGGTTTCTTCGTTTCATTCCATGGAACTCTCGAGCCATTTGTTTGTGCATTGCATCTTTGAGTTGTCAAGTTTGTGGCATAGTTTAAGTGTTTTGCTATGTTGATTGGATTATACTTTAACTATGAGTTTTAAGCAAGATTTGTGAATTTGACTAAAATTTTGAGAACAAAGAAGTTTATAAATTCACTATGGCTTTTATAAGACAAGAAACATTTCAACGATTTTGCTTATTCTTTGTTATAAACTTGTTACCCACAAGCTTTCAAGCTCACCCCCCTTTTATCCCATCTTTATGTGATAGCTAAGAGACCAAGTGATCAAGAGCCTAAGGGAATTTCTCCAAATTTACTTATTTTGTAGTTTGAGTTGATTTTGGGAAAGCAAGAAGTTTGTTTGTTTAAGGAACTTTTGTAATTTGAGATTTTGAGACGATGATGTAATGTGACTTGAAATGCCATTAAAGATTTGTAAAACTTTATTCTTTTAATGTTAATGAAATGTGAATGGTGCATGGATGATGTGAGTTGAAATTAGATATACGTGAAAAAGAAATCAACTTGAGTTGATGATTTTGGAATATAAATCGTTGATATATATACAAGTGAGATATTACATAAAGGAAGATAGGAATTATGATTGATCAGATGTAGTTGAAGGTGATGAGAAAAATGAGTTGAGATTTGAGAGTTTAATGAAGTCAATTTGGTAGCTGAATGGTTAAGCTCAGGACATTCCAAGTTTTCGAAATGCAAAATTTCAAGTCTTCCGTAGGGAAAAAATTTGTGTTCTAAGTTTAGGGGAAAATATGGATTAATCTAAGATGAATTTGAAAAGTTGTCTTCTACAAATTGTAGCTTAGCTTTCTAACATTCTAACGATATATAGTATGGATTTTTTAGATATCGAAGTCAAAAGTTATAATACTTATAAGTGGAGATGCTCAGGAGTATAGGACGTATCATTTGGTGATGACGTATCGTCTAGTGATGACGTATCGTCTGGTGAGGATGTGTCATCTTATGAGGATGTATCGTCTGGTGAGGACATATTGTCTGGTGATGACACTTCGTCTGGTGAGGACATATCATCTGGTGATGACACTTTGTTTGGTGAGGACGGATTATTTGATGAGGACGCTTCTTCTGGTAAGGACGTATCATCTGGTAAGGATGCTTCGCCTGGTGAGGATGGATCATTTGGTGAGGATGCTTCATCTGGTAAGGATGTATCGTCTGGTAAGGACGCTTAATTTGGTAAGGACGTATCATCTATTGAGGATGCTTTGTCTGGTGATGACGTATCTTCTGGTGATGTCATATCGTCCGGTGCACTATTCATCTAATTCTATCATCTGGTCACATTTTTTACCCTATAGATGATTGAATTTATCTTCGAGTTCTCATAAAAGTTGTAGATCTTGAAGTTCTCTTTCAAACCGTCCAAAGAAAACCTCAATCCGAGTTCTTTAGAGAAAGTTATGACCATTTTTCCAATTCGTCTAACCCTTCATCTAGATTCATCTAATCCTTTCATCTGGTCCCATTTTTGACCTTGGAGATGATAGAATTTGTCTTCAAGTTCTTCAAGAAGGTTGTAGATCTTAAAGTCCTCTTTTAAACCAACTACTTAATCCAATGTCTCTAGAGAAAGCTATGCTAATTGCAAAATATCTTTTATGTACTGTTCATAACCTTCTTCTGATCGTTTTTCATCTTGTATCGTCTGGTCCAATTATGATCCTTTAGATGACAAAATCTCACTTTAATGTCTTCATACAAGTTGTAGATATTAAAGTCCTCTTTCGAAACCTTCAAGAATGACCTTGATCTGATATCCTTAGAGCAAGTTATGTCATTTGTCCCGAAATAGGTTCAATATGATTGAGGACGGAACCTTGTTTGATTTCCTTCGACCAATCTTTGTTATCCGACCTCCAAATGAGATGAATCTTATGTCTAAACAAACTAGAGACATAGACAATCTGAAGGAATAGAATTTTAAGCCAATCCCTAAGACTTACAATTTATGGATGGAAATTGTTATCTGACCAATCTTTATTATCTGACCTCCAAATGAAGTTATTCTTGAAGGAATATATCCGAACATACATTGTGCTATCTCTCCACAAAAATTAACAGCATTTCGAATTGATTGAAAAAAGGTTTTGATCAAAGGAAAATAAAGGAATCTTTTGGAATAGTATCAACTGGTGTTATTTTATTGAACATGCTTCGGTATTTTGAATATATCTGGATCTGTGGGATTCCAACTGAGATGATTTTTTATGTGGAGTAAACTAGAAATATAGATTTACAAATTATATGCAGATGTCGAATTCTGAATCAGTCTTTAAGACGTTCAATATCTAGATGGAAGTTGAGCATAGAATATTTGCTTCAGTATAAGAATGATTCAGAAAATAGTGCCTGACGCTTATGGTATCAGAGAATGAAGATGAACCGAGGATGACTAATGAGGGTTAACTGAAATAACCATACATGGTAACAAGCACAAGCACACATTTTATGACTCCAAATGTTGGGCTCCGAAATCGATGTCCAACAGTTGTGGTATCAGAGCAAGAGTTGGGTTCCGGAACCGGTGCCCCCAACAGTCTCAATTTAGTGTCTGCATGTTGGAATTATTAATTGAAACATTTATCAAGGAATATTCACTTAAATAAAGAGTTTATAGTGATATCATCACTTCTAGATTTTTTACAAAGATTGGTGATTAAACTGACGATTGGTGATTAAACTGACGTCAGTAGTTTGATGAACTAGCTACCCATCAAATCTTAACACCAAGATGAGATCTTGTGTGTTAATCACCATATAGAGTAAAGCGGGAGATTTAGAAAGAAAAACCAATTAAGAGCAAAACAGTAATTTTATTCTTTATTGTGCGGATGACTATAATATGGTTATAATAAAGTTTACAGTTGGACATCTAACTTGAAACATGTGTTCTCATAATATTTTGTAATTCAAGATTAATTGTCTTTAGTGGAATAACCTTTGGTTAATAAGTTGAAATTAATTATAATGAGATTAAATTAATTCCGGGTTTATTGGAGTTTGAATTATATAAGTCCAATTAAGTTCCCCACTTAGCTCCTAGGAAAGGTTATCAAGAAAAGCAAGAAAAATAAATTGAGGTTACCGGACAAAAAAAAAGTATTGAATTAGATTTGGAGTAATAAGACCAGAACAATTTAATTAAGAGTTAATTAAATTAGGTTTTAAGCCAATGATTAAATGTTGGGCTTAAACTAATTAATTTTTAATTAAAAGCCCAAAATGAACACTTAATATTAGGCTAGATTTTGGTTTGATTTGATTAATTAGATTAATTAAATTGAAACAATATTTGTAAAGACAAAAGAAGGGAAAAATCGAAATCTACAATGACGTAGATTTCAGTTTTATATAGCTAAATAGGCAGTTGCACATTTAGCATTGAACTGCTAAATATAAGGTGGGTTTTTATCTTGCTTCATCATCATTAAATGGTTTAATGGTGTCCTCATTAAATGGTTTAATGGTCTTATCATTAAATGGTTTAATGGTTGTCATTTAATGTTGGCATGTAGAAAAACCTATAACCTTTTAGCATTCATTTGATTAAAGAAGTAGTGCATTTGTTGCTCTTTCTCTGTGTTCTTTCATCATATAACCGAAAATGAGAGTATCTTATATTTTGGTTTTTTTCTTTTCATCTAGCCATGTTAAACAAATGAGAATCATTTATTACCCTCTCTTTCATTTTGATTAGAAGAATGAAGTGGTGCATTGGTTGCTTGGTCTTCCTCTCCTTTCTTTCATGAGCTAGCCGAAACTATGAATGAGAGTGTCTCATTTTGGTTCCTTCAACTACTTGATCATAAAGGGAAACCCTCTTACAATATTTCTTCTCCTTTCCCACCAAAAGATCTTGCTAACCAAGTTATCCAAGGAGAACATATGGTAGATCAGATTGGTTGAGAATATAATAGCAAGAAGAGGATACAATAGCATGGAGAGGAAACCATAGTGAGGAGTCAAAGCTGTAGCAAAGGAGTCGGTAAAATTTCGATTATATTCTTATGTTGTTTATTTTTCCTAAAATCGTATCATGTATGGATGAAAACATGTTGATTTGGTTTTCATGCTTCCGCTGCGTTTTGATTTCGAAAAAAAGTTTTTCAAATCTACTGTTTAGCCAAATCTATTATGATATTATTTTTCGATCCAACATAAACAAACAAACCTTTTAACCAAAACACCAATTATTTTCATTTGAAAAGCTTTAGACACATTTTATGTAGAATCAACCTAGACTCATCACTAGCTATAGTTTTAAGTGTAGTTAATTTGTATAGTTTAACCATGTGCTACCAATTTTGATGTCGTTGTTGGGGAGGGTGGTGTTTTAGGTTTATTGCTTGATTTCAATTGGTGTTGTCTACATATTTGTTTATGAATATTTTCTTTTCAGTTATTTCTTAATCTTTTCACTTTTTGTTTAGTGTTTAGTGTTATTTATATTTATATATATATATATATATATATATATATATATATATGGAAGGAATTAGTTTTTCCCATAACTCATATTCTCAATCCAATAACCATGTTTAGAGTGATCATACGAGAGTTACTTAATGTTATGGTTGCTAACAAATTTCAAATTCAACAAAATACTCTACAATTCCAGCAAGATGTAAGGCAATTTTGGTAAGATAAAATGTTTAGGTTAACGTGTCCCTCTTGCGATTATGGGTTGTGATTTCATGGTTGTTAACATTTTGATCTCTCTTTATGGATTATAATTGCATGTATCTTAATTGAGGTTTGGTTGTGTGTAATTTTTAATTATTAACCCTTGATAATCTACAAGGGTCTAGTTTGATAGCATAGTAGCAAAGGTATCGATCCCATGAGAGGGAACTAATCTAATCCTAAAATTTAAGGTCAGAAACAAATAACAAAAATTCAAGATGCAACGAACATAATACAAAAATTTAATTCAATTAATCATATTAAGAATCAAACATGAAAATGCTAGTTATTAAGCAATTTACAACACACCCAAGAGTTAATCAAAGGAAATTACTAATTAAGAGAAAGGAATTTTACATATCCTTAATGCTAACCTAGCTGATTATAAATTATTAGATTGTTGGTTCTAGACTGTCGTAGGGTTGATTACTCTCTCTCGAGTTATAATAATTAACCCTAATCATAAACCCTAATCGAATTATGGAGGTTGCAATCTCTCAATTCACAACCTATCCAACACCTTGATTAGTTCTAAAGTTCTCTAATAAACTATCAGAAACCTATGCAAGATCTCTCTTCATACAAATTATCGATCTGATTCAATTATGGTTTCTACTAAATCACCTAACTTTTGTTATTCTAATTTAATCATTTTTCATTCGATTCGCCCTCTCAATTTATTATCGAATTATGCAATAGCAAAATCAAACCACTAAAATATCCAATAAAAATATAAGAATCAGGTTCTTATTAATTCAAGAATAAAATTCCAAACAACAGTTTAAAACATCCTTGACGTTCTAGATCCTATCATCAACTATTTAATCCAATTATATACAATAATAAAATTGAAAATAATAGAAAATCCAATCTAAAATGCATGACGGGAGGTAGCAGTGTCGGGAAACCTCCTAATCCGGGAAGTACTTCGTGTTAGTTTCTTCTCTTCTCTTTTCTTTCTTCTCTTCTTATATCTCTCGATGATTTCTCTCTAGTGTTTCTCAAGGTGGCTGATGCAAAAGCATTTTTTCTACCTCTTTTTGTCCTTTTTATCCTCTTGTATTTTGGGTAACCCTAGGGCTTTTTTAAGGTTCGAAGGTCTAAAAAAATCCCTCGAAACTTGACATTCGTGAGTGTTTGTGCATCTGCCCAATGCAGGCCATGATTGTGGGCCATTCCCTAGGCTCTATCACAATCGTGGCCAACTCTAGTGACTTTGTCATGATGGTGGCCTGATGTGTCATGATCGTGGGCTGTTGTTTCAACCCAAATGTCTTTGAAACTCTTTTGTTCTTTGTTGTTAACCCTGAAACACTAGCAAACACATCAAGGTAGCTCAAAAATATAATATTTACACTCAAAGACTTGTACTAACTCATAAAACACTTAAAACATAAATAATTAACAAATTAACACTATTCTAACCTAAATACATACTAAATGATTGAATTAACAGCTAAACACATATCAAACTATGCCCTAAAACATGATGCAATTTACACCTATCAACATCTCCACAGTTAAACGTTTACTTGTCCTCAAGCAAACAAAACAACAAAAACACAAAATTGCACATCACACAATGCAATAACGAGGCAATGGCTATAACTTCATAAAATGAATTTAACTTGAAACATAATCATTTAAGTTGTTCCAAATCATTGCCATGCAAAATTCACGTCTAGGAGCTCTAGACTAAATATATATATTAATCAAAACTTAAATGTCAAGTTTATTCACCCCTTTCAATTGTACATGCACATTAATAATTATTTGGTCATTTAAACTCTATAACTACTCCTAAGTACGTTTTCATGAAAAGTTAAGCTATTTACAATTTCAGTAGGTTTTATTAAATACCATTTTTATTACTTTTTTATGGACATAGACTTAGTGTTTTTACACGGACGCAAACATTGGTGATGAATTCGATCCAGATACTTAACTAAGTCATGCTTTTATTAATTTGCTTAATTGGAATGTCATTATAGCCTTTTGATGCGAAGGCACACATTTATGATGTGTGTCGATCCGGTTACTCGGCTACATCATGTCCTCAACTAACTACTAGCTCTATTCATAACCCGAAGGCTAGCGAAATATTCATTTACTTAAAAACACCTTTTTATTATTTAATGCCTACTTTGTTACTTTAGCTACTCGTTTTCATGAAAAAATACTAGCAAAGCTACTTTAATCGAAAGACCTAAAATCATGAATGAATGTGACAACTTCTAGGATGATAAATTAACACTAAATCTTAATTAACTTGCACATTTAACCAAAGAACCCCAATCACTAACTTTGCGAGCTAATGACTCTTCGCAACCTAATCGATTATGTTCAAAATTAAATCAATTTCATTCCATCTAAGCCATTCACACATTCACACACTTCACAATATGCAACCTAACACACTAGCATACAATTTGCAAAATTCACACTCAAAGCAAAACATCCCCACACTTGAACAATACATTGCCCTCAATGTGAGAAGGAGATAAAACAAACATACATGGAAAGAAGTAACATAAAATAAAACAAAAATAAAGACTAAATGTAAAAGAAAAGGCTTAGAAACAAAGACTCACGATGATGGAGGCGAGGATGGTGTCAGAGGAAGCAGTTTCATGCTTTAGTCCTAAAAGTATTAATGAATTCGATGTATATCCTAGCTCTGATGTCATTGTGTGTGGGCCATCTTTTTCATCTTTTTAGAGTTCTACGTAAGTGTATCTATAATTACCTTAGTGTTGGTAGAGATTGTATCGATCACTTTCTTCCAACCAGGTTCTTTTGTGTCTTCTTCCTCTTCGGACTCCTCGTTAGTCAAGTCCTCTTCTACCTGTTGAGGTAGTGCTATGTTAGAACTCGCCTAATTGGCCCTGATCTTCATACGTGTCTTTTGGCTAATGTCCCAGAGTTCCATGTTACTGGACTTTAGGATTTCAGCACACCACAAATGATGGTGATTTACAAAATCAAGGAGGTAGACGATTAGTCCACTACAATCCACTCCATAATACTCAGCAATAGCGGAAACTAAGTACCCCATACCTAAATTGTTGCTCCTCTTTCATGGAGTCGTAACAATAGCAATCAGCACATGTGTGGAGGTGTATACTAGGATGTTGTGGTCCATGCATCACAACAGAAAAAGTTCCTTTGTTAAGCACTTGCTGGTTTCTAATTTGTCAAAAACCATTTGACACGTGAATTTATGCAATAACATGTGCTCATGGATTCATATAATGTTGTTATGGGCATTCTTAGCATCGAACCACTCTGACCCAGTGAGCTCATTCTAATAGCGAGAAGCAACAAAATGATCATGCTTATCGATAATGGAAGATTTGAGAAAACTACAAATCACACATGATTTCAATGTTCAACTCATAAGTTTGTCCCTACAACCTAAACCACATTTTCTTAGGGTTACTAGGTTTGAAATGAAGGGAAGTGAAGAATTCAAGAGTGGGCTTCTGGTAGATAAGATATTGGAAGTGTATAAACTTGCCCCACTAAATTCTTTCTACTAAATTCTCTACCCCATCTGGCAATTCTAGCCTATCAAGCATATCAAAATTGAAGTATTTTAGGACTTCTATATGTTTAATATTAAGGGATTGGAATCGAATACCTTCCTCCTCTTTGTAGATTAGGAAGGGTGCCCTGAAATCCACCACCCTATTCCTTCACCCTCGTCCCGAGACTTGATTTCTTCCCAATGATTGGTTATACTTCGCTGACTTCTTAATGTGTGGCATAGTGAACAACAAGTAGATGAAGGTTGGAATAAAGGGGAAATTTATGATTTAGTTAGAGAGAAGTGACAGTGTTTAGAGGTTCTAAACTTAGAGTGATAAGGTTAAAATGAAAGTGAGTGAAAAAAATAAAGTATGAAATGAACATATAAGTGAAGAAAGGGTAAAATGGTAGAAGTTTTAGATGAAAATCATGTGGACAATTTTACCCAACATTAATTCCACCAAATTTCCAATTTTTCCTCTTTTGTCCTTCTACACATTCCCGAAATCCCTTGCTAACTCTTTATAGCTCTTTCAACTCTCCTTTTTTTTTGGTTACTTCCTCAATCATCTAACTCATGTCAAAGTCCTATGCTTTCCAAACCTTATTGGGAAACGAAATAACCTAACTACGAAATTCAAAACATCTAAACGTTAAAGGAAATAATATGGAATTAATAACCCATAGGTTGCCTCCCATGCATTGCTTCTTTTAACGTTGGTAGCTCAACACTCTTCTTGTGCTCAAGGATAAATGAATCGTGCAATGGTAACCCAGTCATCGATCTTACAATTTGCATATAAGCTACCATGCCTTGGGTTCCACCTTTCTTCTATTTCACCTTCCTTTGCTTTCTCCTCCATGATCATTTCTTTCTAAATGCATTCCCAAGATCCTCAATATCTTCTCATTGTCCTCGAGGTTTGATTTCTTTTATGCTAACTGGAAGTAAGGGAGAACTATTGTCATTCTTTGACACAGTGAAGGTTATTTAATGCTCTCCGACCACCAGAATTAGTTCACCCCATCAACGTCAATTATTGATCAAGCAGTAGCCAAGAATGGTTGTCTAAGGACTATAGGGATTTTCACATCTTCTCTAATATCCAATACAAGGAAGTCTATGGGGAAGGTAAATATATCGATTTGTACTTGATGGATAAAAAACAATAGCATGCAAGATTTGTCTAAAATGATAGATTTCAAAACTTTTTCCAAAATTAAAACGTGGCGAAAACAACATAACCAAATGAACATGTTTCAACCGTACATGATACGATATAAGGAAAATAATCAACACAAGAACAAGATGGGAATACACCAACTCCTTGCTATAGCTTTGACTCCTTGCTTTTGCATCCTCTCTGACTCCCTGCTATAGCTTTGACTCCTCGCTTCCATATCCTTTCCTTGTCAATGTATCCTCTCCTCGTTATTGTATCCTCGACCAATTTGATCTACCACTTGTTCTTCTTGGACAACTTGGTTAACAAGATCCTTTGGAGGGAAAGGAGAAGAAATTTTTTTACGATATTTTCTTTAGAAGAAAGAAGCCAAAAATGAGACTCTTCTCATTTAAGTTTCGGCTAGCACATGCAAGAGAGAAAAGAGTGAGTAAAAAATGCAAGAACATCTTTTTCACTCTCTCTCTATTTCAGTTAAACATCAAAGAAAGAAGTGTTATGCATCCAGTGCATCACTTCATTCTTTAATCAATCATAAAGAAGACAATAAATGAGACTCTTCTCATTTGTTTTAAGATGGTTGTATGAAAAGACCAATAACCTAGATGAGACCCTCTCATTTTTGGTTATGAGATGAAAGGAGGGAGAGAGTACCTCAAATGCACCTCCTTTTTCTTTAATCAAATGAATGCTAAAAGGTTACTTTACATGCCATCATTAAAAGACAACCATTAGATCATTTAATAATAAGATCATTACTCCATTTAATGATGATAAAGTATGATAAAAATCATCATTAATTTAGCAATTCAATGCTAAATGTGCAGCTAATGATGATAAAGTATGATAAAAATCATCATTAATTTAGCAATTCAATGCTAAATGTGCAGCTGTACATTAAGCTATAAAAAACCAAAATATACCCTCTTTTTTCATTAATAACTTTGTTTCAATTTGATTAATCTAATTAATCAAATCAAACCAAATTCAAGCCCAGTATTAAATGTTAATTTGAGCTTCTAATTAAAGTAAGTCCAACATTTAATCATAGGCTTTAAAACTTCTATTTATATTTCTTACTTTGTTTCATGACCTTCCTAAAAGCCAAATGAGGAATCTAATTGGAATTATATAATTCAAGCTCCAATAAGCCCAGAATTAATTTAATCTCATTATAATTAGTTCTAGCTTATTAACCAAATGTCATTCCACTAAAGACAATCGGTTGAACTCTTGAATTACTAAATATTATGAGAACACATGTTTCAAATAAGATGTCCTGAACCATATTATATCCATCTACACAATAAAAGGTAAAATTATTATTTTGCCCTTATGTTGATTTTTCCTTCTAGATATCCTGTTTTACTCTATATGGTGATTAACACAAAAAGATCTCATCTTGATTTTAAGACTTGATGGGTAGCTAGTCTATCAAACTATTGGTGCCAGTTTAATCACCAATCTTTGTAAAACATCTAGAAGTGATGATATCATTATAAACTCTATATTTGAGTGAATGTTCTCTAATACATGTTTCAATTAATAATTCCAACATGCAGACACTAGATTGATACTATGTAAAATTCCATTCCGATCATATCAAGAATTATAATGAAACACATATGAGTTCACAACTCATTAAGATTATGGTTAGTAATAAAAGAATGCTAAGGTGTATATTTTAAGATTAAAGTAACAACCTACTTTATTCTTTAAAAACATACTTGATTCCAGATTTATTTAATAGTGCCATTACTGATAGTCAACTACAATCATGATATGAAACTCATCATTCCCTTAAAGTAAACTCTTTTACTTACACAGAGATAAATCCCAACACTACAATCTAAACCATAATCAAGTGACCAACTTTGTAACATTCCATTCTCACACTAAGGATTAAAACCCTAATATTTGGTACATGTGAGCTCAAAGAGCGATTAAGCAAATGCATTTCACGCATATGTATAATGTTAACATACACATATGTTGATTTGAATTTTTGCACACATCAGAAACATGCATTCATTGACATTTCGAGTATAATTGTTTATAAATGTGATTATATTAAGAATTGTGGTTTTTATATATTGAAAATTGATTTGGAGAGTGTATTTAGTGATTTAGAATTTTTGGTGAATTTTGGAAAATTTTCCGCAAATTTGAGTAATTTTTGGACTAGAAAAAATGTCAAATGGCAAGACAAATGATAAATGGTAGTAGAATTTACTGTCAATTGGCAATGAAAAATTCGATAAATGACTTAGAAATTATTTACAAGTGTCATTGAAAATTGGGAGTCAATTAGATTAGAAATTAGAGACAAAATAGACTAGTTAACTAAAAGACCAAGAAGGGACCATGAGAAAGTGGCATGTGTCACTTGCCACACCACTTGTTTTGTTGGACCCCGAATTTTATTGAAAATTAGAAATACTCAAAAGTGAATGAGTTGATTGAAATAGCGCTGAAAAGCAAGAAATAAAGTGAAAAAGAGTGAGTATTTGGAGAAATTTAAGAAAGGTTGACTTTTTGGTCATAGAGAGATGACTTTTTGATTTAGGCAGAATTTGAAAAAATCATCGACATGAAACTTGTAGATTATGTTGAAAGCTTTCTATCGCCATAAAGTTTGATGTTTTACGATATCGGGAGTAAAAGTTATGATCAGTCAAAGTTAAGGTTATTTGACTTTGCTTTTGTAAATGCTCTTAAGTGTAGGATTGTGTATACTGTGCTTTGAGACAAATTATGTACTGATGTGGTCTGAATTGAGTTAAGTGGTCTTCATGAAAGTCATAGAATATTTTCCAAGCTTTACAATGACGTATATTATGCAATTAGTGGATGAGAGAATTGGGAGATATGAAATTTGGAAGTTTGGATGTTGTTTTAGGTGGAACATGTTTAGCAGAAACTTTGACTGAAAAATTGACCTAGTTAGAGGTTGAAATTGCCTTTAAGTGCTTCTTGAAAGTTGAAGATTTTGATTTGATCTTTATTTTAATATAAACTATAGAATTTTTGGACCATGCAATAAGAAGTTATGATTTTTACAAGTTTCAGTTACTTTTTTAGCATGATTATTAGTGGGCAGAACTTTTGATTGGAAATTTGACTTCCTTAGAGGCCAAATTGATTTTTCTGTCCTTCAGGAAAGTTGTAGGTTTCTTTCTGATCTTTGCATTGATATAAAATATTACATGTTTGGACTTTGAAGTTTAAAGATAGAAATTTTCAAAGTTGAGTTATTGTTTAGAGATTATTATTTGGGCAGAATCTTTTATTAGAAATTTGATCACTTTAGAGATGGAATTAGTTTTCGAGTTCTTCATAGAAGTTGTAGAAATTCCTTTGAGCTTTCTATTGATACCAAATTTGTCAATTAGTTTTCGAGTTCTTCATGGAAGTTGTAGAAATTCCTTTGAGCTTTCTATTGATACCAAATTTGTCAAATTTGGATTTCGGAATCAAAAGATATGATTTTTGGAAAATTTGGATATATATATATATATGATATATATATATATTTATATAAAAAAAACGGAAGCTCTCTCGCGCGGGTCCTTTTTATTTAATTATTATTATATTTTTATTAATTTTTAATTATTTAATTATTATTGCTATCTTATAGGAAATATGACCTTTTCCTATTCTTTTACTCTTATCTTTTTCGTCCAATATCCGATTGACTTGGTTTTCGAAATGTTGGATTCCTAAGTCAATTATCTACATCCTCAGGGAAAATTTGTAACTTTATGAGATTAAATTGAGGTTGATTGATTTAATCAAAGTGAGTTGGGAAATATTCTGAACATGGTTTAGTCTTTTGCAAAATTCAGGATTTGTGGAGATCCGATTGAACTGATTCTCGAGGTAAAATAAAATAGAGCCATGGGGCTACAGGTCATATGAAGAAAGTGAATTTCAATTTAGCCCCTAAGACTTTCAATTTCTGAATTGAAGTTCGGATTATTGTGCATTCTTGGATTCGGAACATCTGACAGTATTTTTGGCCATAACTTTTGTTCTAATAATCCAAATGAGGTGATTCTTGATTTGGATTAAACTAGAAAAATAGGGCTATAATTGTTATGAAGAAATCGAGTTTCAATTTTGTCCTTAAGAATGTCAATGTTTGGATGGAAATAACGTGCTGGAAAATGATTTAGCATAAGACATGTCCAAACTGTTTGGGGCATAACTTTTGGTGTAGTCCACCAAATTAAATGATTTTGGTGGCGTTATGAAATTAAGATAATAAGGAACAATTCTGTAAAAGGAAATTTTGGCAAATTCCTTCAATTTGAGGGTGAGAAAAATGTCCTAAAGTAAGCATGACTTGAAATAAAGTTCAGGGATAATTTTGGAACATCACTTAAAGAGTTAAGGTTTTAGGCTTATGAGTAAGGGCAATTTGGTCAATTTTAATTCATTTAATGACATGGGATGATTGTGGTGGTTTAAGAGGAGAGGAAGCACGACCCTTGGGAAGAAAATAAGAGAAATAAAACAAGGAGAAAGAAGAGAGTAGCTTTTGTGTAACATCCCGTCACCAATGGGATGGGTACAGTGAGTGTGCATTCATGAATTCGCATGTGCATGCATTGTTTAGCTTCTGTATTTGGATAATTGGGAAATTATTGCACTAGCATATGAACGTACATACATGTATGACATATTCCCGATAGGATTGTGTAAATTGGTAATTTGGA
>JANIJH010558749.1:0-14440 GCA_024520975.1 Erythroxylum areolatum
CTACCCAAGAACAAGGGGAAAGACAACCTTGACTTGGAGTTTTGCAAGCAAACTAGATTCAACATCTGCATATAGGCGTATCCAAAATTTGGAAGTAAATGTTATTTTTGGAGCATACTGTGAGTAAACTGAGATTGTCCCACTTCATTGATTGTTATTTGAATTCTTGTATTGTTTGACTATTGAATGATTTGTGAATGTGAATTGGATGAACTAAGTGTATTGAAATGTTTGCTAAATGTTTTCTGAATGTGTAATTGCATGCAAGTGAAAGTGTGAATTCTCAACTATATGTTGAATGCCGGTCTACGGTCTGATGATAAGTGAATATGATTCAATAAGAGCATGCAAATATGAGTGATATATTTCATTTCATGAATACATGAAACATAATGACTATTGTGACCAGAGCAGCCGTCGATCAGAGCTTAAAGCTCGACGAGTGAAAATGAGCTTTGAGCTCAAAAGTGAATCAGAGTCTCAAGCTTAACGTTTAATGAGCCCTATATGGGACAGTTATCAATAAGCCCTATATGGGACAGTTATCAATGAGCCCTATATGAGATAGTAGGCACTCGGTCGCAACAAAATAATAATGAAAAGTGGGTCTCATGTGCATTGCATATGCATAATATGAATGATTAAATTTTATTGGATGTGAAATATTGTGAATTATGTGTTATGTGACTGGGTAAGCCATCGATGATGGTCACTAATTGAGTTCGCAAAACTCACCCAAAATTTGCAATTATTTTTTAGGCTCAGAAGAATATCCCGTTAGGCCAACGGGAGTATACCTACAGTATTCAAGTGAATGATAAAGGTCGGGATCAGTTCGCGTCTGCACGGCGTTTCTCTATTTTTTATTGAATTGTATATTCCGTAACTTTTTGTATAAATTCGTTTTTTGAAATGACTTCAGTGTATTGTATTTGTACATGGGCCTAAATTGGTTATAGATTCCACATAATGTGTTGTGATTCAAAAAAAAAATTATACCGATTTTTGAATGATTGAGTGTTTTAGCACCCCACCCTCACGAGGCATGGACTCAGATATCACCCATCAATGTCGGGTTCGGGTCTTGCGGGAGTGGGGTGCTACATTTATGGTGTAAAAATATACATGCATGCATGGGTTTAAGAATTAAGGTTACGGTATTGAATAATTTTGATGATGAATTTGAGAATTAGGAATTGTTTAACAATGTATTGAATGGATTCTGGATTGGGGAAATATGAAAATTTATGTAAAGCTGATGAAGAAATATGTGTTTCTGTTATGGTTTAGAAGATTACCTAATTAGTGATGTACTGTTCATGCATGAAAAATTTATGAAGTATTAACTGAGGTGAATTTGAATGAGAATGGATTCCAGGAAAAAGTTTAAGTGATGTAGTGTTAAGGGAAACTATGTGTAAATGCAAATTTTATATTGAAATGAAGTTTTTTGCTGTAAATGAGTAACTCAAAAAAATGAAAATGCTGGAATTAGTGTTTATTCAAATATGCTGTATTTTTTATGTTAGTGTGAAGTCCTAAATTTTGATCTGTTGTGGGTGAATTTGAATTGTGGTAGGAGTTGAATGAAGTGAAAGTGAAAAGTTATGTTTCTGTTGATAGTATGAGAGTTGGAACTTTACAGGAGAGTGAAACAGTGGAAATGAAAGTTCGGATTTATGATGTTTGATGTGTAGGATTGTTTTGTATTATTTTCAAGTTATGGTGAGTATAAAAATGCATGATTTATAAGTTAGAAGGATTTAAGTTGGAAAAAGGGTTGTGTTTAGTTTGGAGAAATTCAATGAAGAAGAAGAAGAAAGGGAGAAAAATTCTACAAAAATATACAGAAAATGGTATCCTGTAGCAAGAGGGAAGTCACCCTTAAGCACGATGGTGACTTTGCATGGGTGAGTTGAAAGTCACCCTCGTGCTTAAGCAAGACGGTGACTTTGCCCGAAGTGACTCACCCTGAACACTTTTGCTTCTTTAGGCTATAACTTTGTCATCCGACCTTCAAATGACATAAAACTTAAACTAATAGATTCTTAACATATTTTTACACCTATCTATAAAAATTGGTAGCCTTCTGAATTAAATTGGAAAAGATTAATTGAATCAAAGTAAGGGAATCTGTTGGAATAGTATGAACTGGAATGTTATACTGAACAGACTTTAGTATTTTTCTTATATCTTGTCCTATAGAGCTCTGAATGGGATGATTCTTAATTTGAATTAAACTAGAGACTAATGCTACAAATGTTCTAGAGAGATTAAAATCTAATTAGGCCTCTAAGAATTTCAGAATGTGATTGGAATTTGAGGTAAGAATTCTACTGAAGCTTAAGAACAATATAAACTATTTTGAGAATAACTTTCAATATACTAACTCAAATTGAATGAACTCAGTATCATTGGAAACTTAAGACTTGGGAGAACAACTTTATAGAAGGAAGTATTACCTAATTTTGTCATTTACATTATCAAATTAATTATGTAAAGTTGACCCATAAGTATGTTGTTAGAAAAATCTGAAGTGGTCAATTAAGTTATGTAATTGATTTCACGTTGCTTTATTATGGTCCAAATTATAAATACAAATGATATTAATGAGGGCTTTGATATCTGAATGAATTGATGATAAGGATCACAATAAGATACCCTAGAATTGTCATTGAACATGCATTGTTCATATTTTATAAAAGTAGATGTGCATAAAGGAATACTTATACATTTATGCAAAAGTGTGATATTTGTAAATGTGTTTTGTATGATATAGAGGAGCTCATTGGAAACCATTCAGACATTACCGGATCATCCATGCAATAGCATATTGGAGCATACTATAAGTCAGCATAGTTGATTTTCCTAGAATTGGTTTGATTTGATTTGTTTAAACTTCCAATATTATTGACTTGTTGTGATTTGTTTATGAATTCTGGACTCGAAGTCCGAGAAGTTTAATAGTTGGGTATGTATTGGAAGTGCTCTGATTTGATGTGTAATTCTGAATGAAATATGAATTTTCAATGAAAGTTGAATGTCGGACTTAGGTCCGATGATTATGAATTTCTAATTGTACATCATATATGACATTCAGTATTTGATGCATTTCATAAAATGCATGTTTAGATAAAGGCATTGTAACCGAGTTGCCAGTAATGAAAGCGCTTACATGTAGAGCTTTGCTCTGTGATTTATGTTTCTGCACATAGAGCTATGCTTCGTGATATATGTTTTTGACCGAGCCCAATGGGCCAGTATTTGTTTTTGTATGTGAAAGGCATTGGGTCACAACAATAATAACAAATGTGGAGTCTCATATGCACATGTATTGATATAAATATGTTCTAATTCACAATGATTACATGAAATGCCATGTTAATGTGAGTATTTGGAAAATACATGTTCTGAATAAATATTTGTGAATTATGTGATTTGTGTATATGACCTGGGTGAAATCATCGATGATGGTTCACTCATTGAGTTTGCAAAACTTACAAAAATTGCAACATGGCTTTTCAGGTACGAGACAGGAGACCTAGTTCTTTAGACAGGACTAAAAGGCCGTTTTGTATTAAGTTATGGCTTAGAGGTATGTCAGTTGACACCAGAAGTGTTGTAGTTTTTATTTTTGTAGTTTTGCTAGAACCTGTATGAAGTTTGTAAATATTTGTTTAATGGAAATAGTGTAAGCTTTGTGAATGAATGAATTGTTTAGTTTTAAAAATTTAGCGACTTTTAAGTATGTTAGATGATACTATATGTAAGTTGGATTTTTTTTACTCTAACATACCATTATTATAGGATATGTACTTGAATGTCCATGGATGTCCGGGTATATACCTTATGGTAGTGGAATGTTGCACATAAAATGCATAGTTCTCAAATTCTTAACCAATTCATAATAACACAAATCATGTACGCATCAACTTGTTGACATATCCTCAGCACATAAATAAGTCCATAAATAGAACATACTACACATTTTCACATAATGACCCTGTATAGCTGTGAACAGAATGTACTACCGCAATCCCACATAATGGTCTTTCGTAGTCGTGAAATTAGAGGAGTCCGTGAAGGAGCTCCATGTCATTAGCAGGCAAGCGGGAGAAGTTTTTAATCAAAGTGCACTTGACATACAGAATGGACCAAACCAAACCCACATAATCATGCATTTCACAACTTGTAAACATGTTGCCCAAAATGGCACTTTTTTCGAAATTTGTTTTCATATACATAAAGTCTTTTCAAAAAAATTTTCCATATCAGTTCATAATTCATCCATAAAATTCATACACAAAAACAATAACATGTTTTCAAAGCATTTAAAGGACAATAAATGCACATTTATAAAGTAGCTGAAGTCATTTATTTCCATTCCTTGAAAGAAACATTAATGGCTTATTAACTCAATTATAAAAATATAATCCACCTTAAAAATCCTTGCTTAAACCTTGCTCAAAGATGCCTCTTCTCTTGATCCACTTACTTTCTTTGATTCTCTTCATCAATGACAAAAATTCTCATTCAATAGGAATGTAACTTGAGGACCCATATATAGCATATTCACTAAAATAAATTCTAAATACTCAAACTCTTCCAAAAGTCTAAACATTCGGGTCAATTTTTCATGATCATTATGATTAGGTAAATGAAGATATTTGATAACACTTCCTTCTAGAAAAATATTCCTCATTGTCTTAAGTTTCTAATGACATCAAAATCATTCAATTTGGTTAAGAAATCTAAAAGTTAAACCCAAAATATTTTTAGACTATTTTTATGCTGAAACAGTATTCTGTGCTCAAATTCCATCTAAAAATTGAAATTCTTAGAAACTGAATTAAAACTTGATTTCATCAGACAATTTGTATTCCTATGTCTCTAGTTTAGTTCAAATAAAAAATCATTCTATTTGGATAACTACATAACAAGTTATGCCTAAAACACTAAAGCATATTCAAGTTGTACAGGAAGCTTCGCTGCGGCAAAACTAGAAGTTGGTCACAACGAACTTTCACAGAAATATACGCAGTGAACATGTTTTGCTACATTTTCCAGTTTTTAACTTCCAACATTTCACATATAAGCCATCTTGTACCTAAACCATCTTTTCTACTTCATTTTTAACTTCATTTCAACTTAATATCATTCACAAATAAATCATGATCTATCTTTGATCATTAACCCCAAAAGAGAACATTTGCATATACCATTCATCAACAACTTCCTACACATATTCAACTTCATTTTCACCTTCATTTCACTGCTAACTATTACCAAAATGCTTCATTCAACAAATAAAGGAGGGTTAATGCTTATACTTTCTTGTTTAGCTTCAAGATCTTCAAACTCTTCACGATTTCTCTTGAAAGCTAAGAAAATTGAAACCCTAGCTTAGCTTTCTCTTCTTTTCTCTGCCTCTCTTCTTCTCTTCGTATCTCTCTTCTCTTCTTCCCCTCACTCATGTTTTCTTCATCTTCCAAATGCAAGACAACACTTTTCTTTCCAATTAGGCCTTAATGAGTATAAAATGTCCTTTTTATCCCTTCCTTTAATGCTTATGATCTTTATCCTTAAGTGATCTTCCAAAAATGCCCTCCATCAATACACTGTTACTAATTTAATTTAACTAAACCATATAATAAAATCTTTCTAACATTTACATAATAATTAACTCCAAATAAAATAATTTATCTAGCAAGAATAAAAAATTTATTTAAATCATGCTTAATAAATAAAAAAATTCGGGGGCCAACAACACGGGCCAAGCATCTATGCGCCTCAAACTTGTATGGCGCGTACGGTGTAGACACACTCCCATCAACAATGACGCGTGCATCACGCACGCAACGCGTGTCCATCCCCCGAATTGGAACATGTTGAGCATCTTTATGGCACATGCACACCGCCTTTGGGAGGTTACTGTGCGTGCACGCATCTCCCATCGACTTTGCATGTGCAATGCATGTGCCATCCCAACCTATTATCTTGAGTTTTTTGGATGCATAATTGAGGCTTGGAGCATGCAATGCATGATCAATGCAATTTTGACAAGTTTTGGGTGGATTTTTGGAGCTCTGAAGCTCGTTTTCGACCTGTTTTTAAGACTAAACACATGTATCCCACTTTTATGCAACAATAAGCAAGAAAAAACTGAAAAATGGAACTTTATTCTCCGAGAACCTTATAGAGAAAAACCAAAAAATCTTCGTTGCCGATCACGTCCATTCTGATACCATATATAACACGTATCTTAAGCCTTAGTACATTTCTCGGATTGAATGTGAAAGGAAAATAAATGAAGAAATGTAAACAATACTTAATTTCGGTTCCATAACTTCAAACGAGCTTTTCAAGGCTAAAACGAGCACTAATACACCGACACCTTTATGGGAGTTGCTCACCAAAATGTTTTAAAACCTTTTTGTGACTTTTTGTATACGTGAACTTCTGAATGGGTTAAAGTATCCTTATGTTCACGATTTGCTACAATAGCTACAAGAGTCCTTAACCTTCTTTATATAACATTTATATCGAGCCTCCCCATCATAGACTCAATATGAGTTCAGTCTATACTGATCAAGGTCTATTTTTCTCTTGAACTTTGACCCATTAATTTAGATTATTTATTTGGTCACTTTATTATCTTTATCTGGATCAAATTACGTAACTTAATTGATAAGTTATTAAAAACTGAAAATTAAAATTAATTGTTATCTACTAAATGAGAAAATTTGTAACACTCTAGAGATGTACCTGATGGAGTTGTTGAGATTCATTATAGAACCAATTAAATAGCAATTTAGAAAGTTCACATCTTCTGTGGAAAGAAAGCTACAGTAATATTATAATAGTAATAGTGCAAGGTTTTTCTTAAAGGAACTTCAATTTGTGATACTTTTTCCAGAGAAGGAAATTTAATGTACCCCAAAATTTCAAGCTGTCCTCGGTTCTCTCATCGCTGGTTTTAACAGTATGAAGCCCCAGGAATCCTATTAGCAATAGGAAAAGAAGTTAATTTGTATATACCCCAGCATTCAATTGCCGTCGGTTGTCCTGCTGCACCATCTCCGTCAAAGCTGTCTCCAACTCCTCAGATCTGTCGGGATGATTAAGGGGCAAATTTGCAACAAAAGCATAAATTTTATGAAACAACGACATCATATGATATAGAGACGAAGGCCGAGGGAGAAGGTAAGACTTATCCTAAAAAGACTGCTGCATACAGAGACATAAATCACAACTCAAAATTTTCATGTCACATGTCACGAAGAGCCTACCATAGATACAGAAAATTACTGAAACCATTTTTTTATTAGATTCACAAATTTAGTTCAATCCTTTCTCATTCTAAGGCAAAATGGTTTTTTTTTTTTAACCTACGGTTTACAATTGACAAATTTAATCATAAAGTTTAAGAGTGTATAAATAAAATCTTAATATTTAAAAAATGTTTAAATATAATTCTAAAATAAAAGCTGTCGGTTATATTACGCTGTCAATATTCTATCAAGTTAGCGATAACTTTAACAGTTTTTAATATTATTTTATTCTTCTATATTATCACGTCAGATTTGATGTAGCAATATGGGAATCGTTTTTATAAAAGTAAAATGATTTTTTCTTAATCTTTAGGAGTCACTATAACTAATTAAATTCTGCTGGTTGTCTTCCTCCTCATTTTCGCTTTGCTATGACTATGTCTGCAGGAGAAGGCAACAGGACTTCTTCAGTGCAATTCTAATGCTGAATTCAATCCAGGTCGTAGCATATTGTGAGATCAGGGAACAAGGTCCTGAACCTCTGTAAGACTCAGCCTAACGATAGCTCTCTTCAAAATTCTAATGCTGGGAATATGGTGAGTGATACCTGCTTTCCTTTCCTGATGAGTGATGGATCCCAAAACATGTGGGGCAACTATGCTTTGAAGCTTAATAAAGGAGATCAAAACCTATATGAAAACAAAATAGGAAACCCAACTGGCCGATTCATCTACGCACTAGGCCTCTGGTAATAATGTAACATGTAGGAGGAGATGGTTTAACCAATTAGGACCGTACGCGTCAGTTGAGGTGGGTACCCAATACTGAGCGGAAGCTGACTTAGGGGCCTAGTGATAGATATGTTGGTATCGTTGTTATAGAGAGCTGATTCAAAACCGGCGAGTTTTTCCTGCTTCAAGACTTGCAACGTTACGACTATTGATTGACAGGTTCTGAATCAAGCCCTGGAATTTTACTTTTTTGAATAAAATTTCCTTGTGGAAACAGTTGCCTTCTATTGGTATTCAACTTTCCATTGCATGGATGTTCCATGTTTTGCTGTTTTTTTCCCTTCTGATGATCAACTTGTAGCTGTACAAATAATTCACTTTGTTGCCTGTGTTTAAAAGAAACAGTCGCACTGGACTTACGAAGTTATAAGGATACAACTATACAATCCCTTCCTACAATTTGATCTATTTAACATTAAACTGTGGCATGTTTTTCCTTTTTTTTTCATGGACTTATTAGGAATAACATTTAAGAATGATTTCCATCGTACTTTTCATTCTCAAATTTTAGTCTTTTTTGTCTGGATCACTGACTTTGGGAGCCGAAGACTAAAATTTGATGTACTGGAATAATTCCACAATTTGTAAGTTGTAACTATTATATTTGCTTAACCTGAAGATTTATTTTCTCAACTACAAACTAGCTAGACTTTGTTTTGTAAAGTGATCTTTTTAAAAAAAAGAAATGAAATTAATTAATAAAAGAGAGTCATGCAAGCTGGAACACAGGATAATACCCTTAACTAGCCTTAGAATGTAACATTTAGAACAAAGAACAAGGAGTTATATGTTGCAACCTTAAAGCTCCCCTTAACTAAGTAGCCTTAGAATGTAACATCTAGAACAAAGAACAAGGAGCTATATGTTGCAACGTTAAAGCTATATAAGTAGTGAGGAGCAGATGTTAAGGTTGCAACTAGTTTCTTCAACAAAACGAGCTCACAAATTTCAACGATAATCATAGATATCAAAGTTGCTTTGGCTAAAGATTTGTTGGCAAAGTGTCTAAGATTTCGTTCTCGCCAAAGTGTGTAGATACAAACTCCCAATATAATGATGTGAATTTGGTGATCTGGTTTCGAGAAAGTGTGTTGAGTTGAGATTCGAAATGTGATATCTGTGAGAGAGACCCCTGGATCAGTCCATCAGTCCATGAACATATAGTAGTGACATAGTCCTAAATTGCTTTGTTGAAAGGACATTCGAAGAGAAGGTGGTTTTGTGATTCATCATGCATCGAGCACATCGAGCAAGCTTTATCCACTTGCAAGTATGGCATTTTGTCAATAGTGGATAACTTGTTTTGTATGGCCAATCAAAAAATATAGGATATTCTCGGAGTTATAACTTTACTCCATGTCATAGCAGATCATGATACCTTGAAGCATCGTCTATGTAACTAATCAAGAATGGTTTTGTTTGTAAGTTTATTGAGCGGGGTATCCTTCCAAAAAAAGATGTCAGGTGTATGTGGTGGGGGGAGAGGGGGTATCCTGGCTGAAGATGTTGCAGGCTTCGGGGAAAGTTCTAGGAGTTCCCATCAATGAAAGTGCAAAGTCGAGTGTTTAGCAGATGTGGAGAGGAAATTCTCCAGTATTGAGTCAAATGTATCAAAGGACCCATACTTGACCAATTGTCATACATAAAGAAACCAATCTTCCATTACCTATTTTGCATGAGACCTCCTATTGTACTACATCTTGTAATTTAAGAATCTGTGTGAGGAAATCTGAGTGTGAGGCTTTTGGTTTGATGTCCCATATATTGTTTCCTTTGAGGAATTAAGAGTGTAACTATTTGATCAAAAGAATTTTTTTTGTCTCCAATATCCACCAGACCTCTTGAGAATCAAAGCATGATTTATGGTTTTGATGGAGAAAATATTGAGACCACCCTCTTGTTTCGGATAACAGAGGTCAACCCATTTAACCTTAGCTGCTTTTAGGTCCACATTTGGGTGGCTCCATAAAAAGGATCTAAGAATCCTTTTAATCGCTTTGATGATATTTTGAGATAAGAAAATGTGGGAGCTTCAATACACATGCAAGGAGTTGAGGACATACTTTATGAGCTGCAACTTACCCGCATAAGAGAGGGATTTATTCACCCAAGATTTGACTCTCTTCTGGATCTTATCTAAGAGAGGGTGACATTCGACATGATTGAGTCTCTTTGTAGACATTGGGAGACCGAGGTATAGAAATGGGGGACACGGTTGTTTCATTCCCGTGGCTTCAACTATAAGAGGTTCCAAAAAGCAAGCACTTTTAGATAGGAGGAAGTGAATTTTGTGTAGATTTATTTGCAGTCCAGAGAATTGTTTGAACATTTAGAGCGCTCACATATAGGAGTGGATTGAATCCAAATAATCTAAAATGATTTGGGGTTTCTGGGAGCTACCTCAGTGTATAGATAACAAAATGGACCACTCTTCTGGTGGCTTATCATATTCTACAGTGATGTACTTGTATTCCTTTGAAATTTCTTCAGTATACTTTATCAGAGCATTAAGAACTAACCTACTCGAAGAAGATGAGTTAAATCCTTCAATACACTTAACTAGGTATGATGCAACGAACTAACGTTGTGTCAGTGTCACCAAGACCACCTTAATAGTGACTCTTTACCAGTATCTAGATGAGATAACTTTGTATACTTTAGGGAGTTCAAACAAAATGCCTAATGAATATTAATGATTGTCATCCCCTTAACACAAACAAAGTTTCATGGTATGTGTTGGTGTTATTGGTCTAATACTTGTTCCCTACAATTTCTCAATGTTATTATCCTTATTATATCAAAAAATGTTATCAACATCATTATTATTCAATTTTTATCTCTTTGTGGGTAATAACTTTTATAATGTTAATACACCTAAATACCTCTTTATTTCAGTGACAACGTACGCAACATTCTTTTTTATATATACCTACATATTTTGTTGGACCTCGAATTTTCTTGGAATTTTTGAATTATAAAGTGGCATTAAATGATGAAACTTATGGTGACTTATTTGTGTGCAAAGAAAAAGAAGAGTCAAGAATATGAATTGTTATATGAGATTAAGATAGGTTATTAATGATTATGATTGACAAATTGTGGGTATCGTGTTTATATTCGAATTATAAGTCAATTGTGTGATTTCGAAAATTCAAGAAAGTAAAAATGTTTATAAATTATTGCTTTCGTATGATTTTAAATTAATTGATTTCGGAATGATTTACGAATTGTTAAATTCATTGTTTTCGAAGGATTAAAAAAATTGCTTCAATTGTTTCGAATGCTTTGATAAAATCGATTCAATTGTTATATTCATTTGTTTTGAATGATTTTGCTAAGATTTTATTGATTTTGCTAAGATTTTATTTAATTCTGAATGTTTTTGAAAGGTTTCGATAAATTAAGGAAATTTCTGAAATTCTTTATTTATTGGATTTTAAAAAAATCATGTATAAAGGTTTGAAAATTATTATTTTTCGAATGCTTAAATTCTTTGATTTTGTAATGATTTAAGAAATTGATCAAATCGTTAAATTGATTGTTTTTGAAAGATTGGATAAATTGTTAAAATTCGCTTCGGATGATTTGATCACATTTTCTCTCTTTTGATCACCCCCCAATAGCTGTGTTTTCTTTTAATTTTGCTCTATATGTCTAACATATCACACAAGACAAACACCTTTACGTTTTCTTCATTTTTGGTTACTCATATATCTGGTCTATATTACATCTGTTTGTTTTTCTTTTTATTCACGAAGACAATTCCTACTTTACTGTTTAGAGTGCACCAAAGCTGGTGGAGAAGGCGTTAACTTGGGGTCAAATCCCGCTGTCCTGCTGTATTGTAGAGAGGGAATTTTTGACTTAGGATAGTGATTTTTCACGAATCCTTGCATTTTTAGATAAGTGGTTCCGATTTAATTATATCTGCTATTTTCACTAACAATTTAAGTTGAAAAATTGTGTTATTTTGCTTACTCTTTGTAGGATATTTATTGCGTTCTACCTAGTATTTATCAAAACTACTGTTGATTGTTGGAAATTGTTGTGTTTGTTATATTGTTTGTCAGCAATTCTTTCGGTTGTTATGCTGTGCATTTATTTCAGAATATTGCTTTATTCTTACTACTGTTTGAGTGTTTTGTGTGAGATATCTCCATTATTGGATTCAATATGTCGTCTACGAATGAGACCAACGTAGGTTTTTTACTTACTATATCCCACATAGGTTTTGCCCCTATCACCGTAGCCTAGAGGATTATACCTAACCTAATTAGATTAGAGCTTGATGGGAGAAATTTTAAATGATGGTATGAGAAAATTATGTTTTACTTTCAACAATACGAAATCGATTATGTGTTGTTTCAAAAAATTCCTAGTGACAATACCGACCCTAAGAAAACTAAGAATAATCGTATCGTTAGGGGAGTGTTGCTAAACTATATGATAAATCCATTGTTTGATATCTACTGCAAGTACAAATCTGCTAAGAAAATTTGGGATACTTTAGAAGTGAAATATAGGATGAATGATGTTGGTGCTAAGAAATATGCAATTACTATAGGTAGTTAAAATTTATCATTATTGATGATAAGCCCATTATGGACCAATTACATGAGTATGAAAACCTAGTTGTTGAATTTTTTACTAAGGGTATAAACATGTGTGAGCTATTTCAAGCTAACGCTCTTATTGAGAAACTACCTATCTCATGAAATGAGTATAAAAACCAGTTAAGGCATAAGAAGAAAGATATGAAGCTTCAGGAGTTGATAGGGCATATAAAGATTAAGGATGTCAACCGTACACAAGATAAGACCAAATCACTCACCCTTGTCCCTATTGTTAAGGCTAATGTGATAGAACATGTAACTGCAAATAACTTCAAGAAGAATGATGGACAAAATAAGTCTTTCAACAACAACAAGCATGGTCAATTTAAGTGCATAAAGATTAACGGTGATTGTTGGTGGTGCCACAAACCAGGCCATCCTGTTGCTTTTTTCCAAGCAAGAATCAACCATGAGAAGAAGGACCAAGGACAGAAACCACTACAGTTCGAGAAAGGAAAATAAAAAGGTACCAACGAGATAACGAGAAGAGCTTTAGTAAGCCTCAAGCTAATATGGTCAAAGTTAGTGATGACGAGGAGATCATTACTACTGTGGTGTTTGAAGTCAACCTTGCTGGAAATTTGGTAGAGTGAATCATTGACATAGGAACCACATGCTCCATTTGCACCAACAAGGACCTGTTCAAAGAGTTTAATGATACTACTGATGGTGAATTCGTATACATAGGCAACTCCAGTAAAGATCCTAATTAAGGAGTTGGGAAAGTCACTCTCAAACTCACTTATGAAAAAATGTTGGCGTTAGAAAATGTTTTATTTGTTCCTATTTTTTGTATAAACTTGATTTTTGGAGCATTACTTAATAAAGTTGGTGTCAAACTTACTTTCGACTATGATAAACTAGTTCTTACAAAGCATGGGAACTTTGTTGGTAAAGGATTTTGTAATGGGGTTTATTTATACTTGACGTTGAAATGAATGCATCTACTTCTTCTGCTTACATTGTTGAGTCTCTAAACCTATGGCACTCTGGACTTGGGCATTTGAATGTGAGGTCAATTAAGAAGATGCAAAGCTTAAACTTATTACCTAACCATATCAATAATGAAATGAAAAAACATCAAATTTGTGTTAAGGCTAAACACTCGAAGAAACCTTTTAAGTTAGTGACTAAGAGGGAGTCATAATTTTTGGATTTGGTGAACATAGATTTGGGTGATTTTAAGAATAGTGTAATTAAAGAAGGCATGAGATATTATATTACTTTTGTGGATGATTGTTCTTGATTTACTAAGGTTTACTTATTGAAAAATAAAAGTGATGATAAGGAAGTGTTTACGAAATACAAAGCTGAGGTTGAGAACTAATTAGGAAGGAAAATTAAGAGATCAAGGTCTGATCGAGGTGATGTGTGTAGTACTAATTTCCTTATCGATTATCATGGAAAGGTTGGGATTATTTATTAGACCCCGAACGTTTCTTAGAAGTTAGAACTATTGGATGAGAAATTTTGGTGATTAGTCACGAGTAAAGAACAAATGAATGAAAAATTCTTAAACCAAGAAATGATAGGCAAGAGTAAAGTAATGAATGAGAAATGTGGATAGATTCCTATTGCCTTCTTCTACAAATATAGTCATAGCAAAGCGGTAATGTTGGATCCCGAATTTTTAGTGGAAATTAGAAATATTAAAATGAAATGAAATGAGTGTTTGTATATGAATAGTATTATAGATGTCATTGTGCTTTAAGAAAAATTAATGAGAAAAGATTTGAGGACTTTGATATTTGAGTAAATTCGTTTG
>JANIJH010558787.1:0-14433 GCA_024520975.1 Erythroxylum areolatum
TGGTGTTGAGTGTACCCATGGATATATTTTAATTAAACACATTTTTTGAGTCTACCATTAGATTGCTCAGTTTTTGAGGATATTGAATGTTGATTGATCATGAGCAAGAGCTTGGAATGTTGATTTCTTGTTATGATTTTTGAAAGTCACTAATCTTTGCTTGTGATTATACAGTCTTGGAAAAAATATGGAAATTGAGTAAATGTTTCGGACATTTGAGCTTAATTTGGATGTTTTGCTCGAGGACGGACAAAAGCTAAGCGTAGGGGCAATTGATAGGTGTTTAATTATTGATATATTTAATTATTTACACTTAGCGATTAATGATATGAAATTGCTTAAGATATTCACTTTAATTCATATATGATTTTAGGTACAATTTGGAAGCAAATAAATTAAAGTGAGTCAAAAGTACTATATTTGGGTTATTTTCTGAAGATCAAATTTTACTTGTCTTCGTGAAGCAAGAAGAAGAAAATTAAAAGACAAGAAAAATGGAATACAAAGAAGAAGAAAAATTCAAAAGCAAGCAGCTCGAAAATTAACCCAAAACGACAACACAAATGAAGAAAACGCAGAAGCAAGGAACAGGCAAAACGATAACTGCTAACTGCGTTGTGCACAACAGGTCTACATAATGCAGACAGCTGTCTACACTAAACGCAATGTGGAACGCAAAAGAAGAAGCAGCGCAGAGGATTTAAGGGGTTGTGACCCTTATTTATCCAATCAATCAGCTACAGTATAGGCACAGAGGAGCGCAACAAGCAGGTATGGGCGTGAGGGTCTGCAACTTGGAGAAATACGCAGCTCGGCTGCGTGAAGAGAGGGACCAACGCAGAGAAGCTTCGGTGTGGACCAGTGGAAGTGCATGGAATAAACGAGAGAGGGATGTTCATTCATCCCATCAGCTACAGTGGGCAAGTAGAACAGTGGAGGCAATAGTGAAGTTGAAAGGAACTTAGGTAGTGAACAGGAAGGGGTTTTTGGGTAAAGATTGGAATAAGGGCTGAAGCAATTTTTCGATAAAGACCCATGATGGGCTAGACATCCCGACGCCAGTTTAGAGGTGACATCGACGCCGATGACCCGAGTTAAGTATTTTTTATTATTTTATTATTTCTTTCTCTCATTAGGAATTGATTGTGTTATCCTATATTAATTGATTAGGGTATTGTGTATGGATAATCAGATTTTCATTATTATTTAGTTATTTGTGTATGAACCCATTGGGTACTTTGAGTTAATGATTTTAATACGTTCATTGAATCGTTAATTGCAAAACCATTGTTAGAATTTCGATATAATCCATAATTGTTAAGTTGAAATTCATATGTAGCGACTAATGATTCGTAATCATTAGGGATAACATGATCTAGGTTAAATGACGCATCGTAAGTGATTGTTGCCTTCATTAATCAATTTTTCTAATTCGTAATACTACTACCTAATTAAATCAAGAGATTGTATCCTAGGTTGTTCGGTGGTTAGGTTTAATTAATGATCGTATCTTGATTAAACAAAACCTAAAGGAGAACTCAGGTTAATTATTAACCCAAAATTAATAGTTGCTAGGAGAGGTTAAAGAATAACAAATTAATGAAATATGCTTAATTAGGGCGTAGGCTGAGACTGAACCAAATAACCGAGTCCCTACCGAATTCCCCACCTTTATCATTTTTGCATGTTTTCTTTAATTTGTTTTTATTAGTTAGTTTCATTTTATTTTCTTCTTTCAAAATCAAAACCCCCTGTTAAACCTAAACACTGGTTAATTTCATTTCATAAACTTTACACACACTCTCTGTGGGATCGACCTAGACTCGCCATAGCTATAGTAATAGTCTAGTTATTTTATTTTGACTAGCGTAACGACGCACGGTCAGTTTTCTTATTGATAATAGTGACAATTTGAATGCTAATGAGGATATGGAACAAATCAAGAAATGAATTGCTTCTTAGAAAAGGAAGCTAAGATATGCATAGCTAGTGAAATAAATAATTCAAGAACCTTTTGATGAAATTTATATTCTCTCCTAACCATCCAAAATATAAAGATGTTAATATGGAAAGTTACCCACAACAAGCTGCCCAATTTTGATACGTTATTTAAGTAAGGAATGTCTCTAACTTACATGTGTCCTTAATGTCTTAATTTCAAAGAGAATGTTTTGAGTTCTTTGTGGGATTGTGCTCTATCTACTCAGATATGGAAACAAGTTATTCAAGTGAATGCCAAATCTATTTTCTTTTCTCAGAGTTTGAGGTGCTGGTTAAAAGACTCTCGAAATGGGAATGACATTTGTTGGTCTATTGTTTTTGTTGAGATTATTAAGAGCTTATGCACTTAGAGAAATAAACTTCTCCATAATAAAGAGTTCAATTGGCTAGAAAATGGAGTAGATTTAATTCACAAAAGAGTTTTTCACATCTATGAAGTGAAACAGAAAAAAAAATTACAAGAGTTCAGAAGATAAGTAGACATCTATGAATAAATGATGTAAAAAGTTAAATACGGCAGCTGACAGCCTTCCTAACCAAACTATTAGCGAAGGTGATCTCATTAAAAGCCATCACAAAGAGTAACTGTTGAGTGGTCAAATATTATGGCTAATTCCACAATCCCACATTGAAAATATGTGGGAATGGTTGAGGTTTCTAAAACCATAAAAGGAGCCTCCCCTTCTTAGTTAAATCATCTCAAACTTGTCTTTCTATAAGACCAAAATTCCTTATCCCTTTTTGTAGTATTTCACTTGTATTATTTCCTGAAAAAAAAAAGTGAAATATAAATTTAGTATGTCTGAGGAAGTAAGCATAATTAGTTGAATCTCATTAAATTCTGGTGTTCTTTATTTATCTATTTAATAACTATTGTAGGGTATAGTTGTAGTGAATTATTGTACTATTAAATTACATGTCTAGGAAAATTATGTCTAGGAGATTTGGTTTTAAGTACGACCATTTGTGATTTTTCAGTATAATCGTTCATACTCTATTCACCTAGACAATAGTGCTCAAGGTGAATTTGTCATTATTGGTGAAATTAACCCGAGTTTCACAACAATTAGTATTAGAACCAAGATTTTTTCTTAGTATAATCTATGGTTGAAGCGTAGTTTGATCTTCCACATCAAAAAAGATTTTTTCTTAGACTATTGACATTTTACATTGACAACTATTAAATAGAAATTGTAGCAGAAATGACAGAAATCAAAGATACGACTGCAACAACCACATCGACAGCTTCTACCTCGTCTAATTTAGCAAGGACTATTATGACAAATACAAGATTTGTTGTGAAGATTTTTGATGGTATAGGTCATTTCAGCATGTTACAAAGTGAGGTTCAAGGTGCTCTTTTTTAACAAGGTCTTGACATCGCTATTGAAGAAAAGAAACCAGATGATGTTGAGGAGAAAGATTGGAAGATTATAAATCGTTTGGCATGTGGTACAATTCAATTAGGTCTTTCCATAAAGAAAAAGTATGCTTTCTTAAAGGAAACTTTTACATCTAAATTGTGGAACGCATTGGAAGAGAAATTCCTGAAGAAAAGCAGTTAGAATAAGCTTCATATGAAGAAGAGACTATTTCGCTTCTCTTATGTTCCAAGTACCACCATAAATGCTCACATCACCAATTTTAATCAATTAGTTACTGATTTAATGAATTTGGATGTGACATTTGAAGATGAAAATCTGGCTTTGATATTGTTGGGATCTCTTCTTGATGAGTTTCAGTTTCTTGAAACTACTCTACTTCATGGAAAGGCTAATATATCTCTTAGTGAAGTTACAACTACTTTGTACAGCCATGAATTGATAAGGAAGACAAAGGAAGAACGTACAGGTGGAGCAGCAAAAGCTTTGGTAGTCAGAGGCCATTCATAGACCCAAATTAAAGGAAAGAAAGGAAGATCAAAGTCAAGGCTCAAATTGAGCAAAGATGAATGTGCCTTTTGTCAAAAAAAAGGGCATAAGAAAAAGGATTATCCAAAGTTGAAGAATAAAAACAAACCTAATAAGGGAAAAACTATTGCAAATTCGAATGTTGCTGAGTGTGAAGATACAAACTTAGATCTTTCGTTGATTATTACATCTTTAGTAAGCCCTTCTAGTTATAGCTTCTTGATTTAGGTTATAGTCATCACATATGTCCCAATCGAGATTGGTTCTTTGATTTTAGAGAGCTAGAAAGTGGAGTTGTTTACACAGTAAATGACAATCCCTACACAATAAATGGGATGGGTTCAATTTGCTTAAGGAATCATGATGGAATAACCAGGACTATGATAGATGTCAGATATGTGCAAAGTTTGATGAAAAATCTCATTTTTGTGACAGTCCTAAAATCAAAGGGCTACATTATAAATGGAGCAAATGGAGCAACGAAAGTCATCTCTAGTGCACTTGTGGTAATGAAAGGAATTCGCAGAAATAATAACCTGTATTATTACCAAGGTAATGCAGTCATTGGAACAACAACAGTGGCTTTTAATGATGATCAAGAGCTACAAACAGCTAGTTTGTGGCATATGTGCTTGGGACATGCAGGTAAAAAATCCTTGAAGATATTAGTAAATCAAGATCTGTTGAAAGGAATTTGAGCCTGCAAATTAAACTTCTGTGAATATTATGTCAAAGGGAAGCAGACAAGAGTAAAATTTAGCATTGCAATCTATGATACGAAACGTATTTTGGATTATGTTCACTCTGATGTGTGGCAAAATAGTTTTTTTGGGAGGAAAACACTATTATGTGACCTTTGTTAATGATTTTTCCTAAAGAGTATAGTTGTATACTATAAAGAATAAGGATGAAATGTTGGGAGTTTTCCTCAAATGGAAGAAGATGGTGGAAACTCAAACAGGCAGAAGGATCAAGCGTCTCCGCATAAAAAATGGTGGGGAGTACAAGAATGATCCATTCTTAAAGGTTTGTGAAGAGGAAGGTATTGTCAAATACTTCACAGTTAGGGATCCACCACAACAAAATGGGGGTGGAAGAATGTATGAACTAGACATTATTGGAGGAAGTTCGATGTATGCCATCTAATGCTGGGTTGGGCAGAGAATTTTGGGCTGAGGCTGTTACATTTGCTTGCCATCTCATCAATCGCTTTCCATCAACTGTTATTGGTGGTAAAAACTTTTGCAAAAATGATTTTAAAAACCTACTATAGATTGTGATTCTTTACATGTGTTTGGTTCCACTGCATATTATCATATTAAGGGATCAAAGTTAGATCCACATGCAAAGAAAGCAATTTTCAGGGAACACCTCTAGTATGAAAGGATATCATCTTTGTTGCCCAGAGTTAAAAAAAATAATTTTAAGCAGGGATGTTACCTTTGACAAATCTATCATGTTAAGAAAAGTGACAACTGAAAATGTTAAGCAGACAGATGGTACTCCAAAACAGGTGGAGTTTGAAGGAAGAATTATTACCCCAGATGAAGAAAAGATTCCAACCCAAGAGCCTCCACAACAACAATTACCAATTACATTTAGAAAGCCAAAAAGGAGCATTCAAGTACCTCCTCGTTATGTAATATGGTGGCATATGCGTCTCCAACTGAAATTGATAACATTGAAGTAGTCCAAAATTCAGAAGAAGATAAGTGGAGGATATCCATGAATAAAGAAATAAATTCCCTTCGTAAGAATCCGACGTGGAAGCTAGCTAGTCTTCCAAAATGAAAGAAGGCAATTGGATGCAAATGGATATATGCAAAGAAAGATGGATTTCCTAATAAGGCTAATGTTCACTACAAAGCAAGGTTGGTAGCCAAAGGCTATATTCAAACGGAGGGAATTGATTATAATGAATTTTTCTCTCCATTTGTAAAACATTCCTCCATTCGAATTTTGTTGGCTTTGGTAGCACAATTTGATATGGAACTAGTTCAATTGGATGTAAAAACGACATTTTTATATGGAGACCTAGAGGAGAAAATCTATATGACTCAGCCCGAAGATTTTAAAGTTGTTGGAAAAGAGAATAGGGTGTGCAAGCTTGAAAAATTGTTATACAGATTGAAGCAATCTCAGAGGCAATGGTATAAGCAATTTGACAAGTTTATGATGGGCAAAAAGTACACAAGAAGTAAATATGATCACTATGTGTATTTTCGCAAGCTATAAGATGGATCCAACATCTATCTTCTCCTGTATATTGATGATATGATGATAGCTTCAAAGAATCAAAGAGAAATTAAGAGATTGAAGATTCAGTTGAATCAAGAGTTTGAAATAAAGGATTTGGGTGAAGCCAAGAAAATTATTGGCATAGAGATAAGTAGAGACAGAAAGTTGGGGAGACTATGTTTGACTCAAAAGCAATATTTGAAAAAGATACTACAACGTTTTGGCATGAATGAAAAGTCAAAATCGGTTAGTACTCCTCTTGCTCCTCATGTAAAGCTCAGTGCATCTTTATCTCCAAAGAAAGAAGCAAAACGAGAGTACATGACTAAAGTACCGTATGTGAATGCGGTTGGTAGCTTGATGTATTCTATGGTGTGTACAAAGCTTAATATTTTACAGGCAGTTGGGGTTGTGAGCAGGTATATGCATGATCTTGGAAAGGAACATTGGTAAGCTGTGAAATGGATTCTATGGTAGATTTTAAACACCATAGATATTGATTTGGTATTTCATCAGGATAAGCAAGACGGTCAATGTGTAGTTGGATATTATGATTCTGACTATACCGGCAATTTAGATAAACGTCGATCATCTACTGGCTATGTGTTTACTTTTGCAAAGGTACCAATCAGTTGGAGGTCTACCTTACAATCAATAGTTGCTTTGTCAAATACGAAGGCGGAGCATATGGCAGCTACAGAGGCTATAAAGGAGGAAATTTCGTTTCAAGGATTCCTTGGTGTGTTATGGGTTCAATAGAAGCACATCAAAATGCATTGTGATAATTAGAGTGCTATCTTTTTAGCAAAGATCTAGGTTAACCATGCAAGGATGAAGCATATCGATGTTCGTTATCACTTTATAGAAGAGGTTCTAGAAGAAGGTGGAGTAGCAATCTAGAAGATTAAGAACACTAAGAATCTTGTTGATATGTTGACAAAGGTGGTGAGTGTGGTCAAGTTCCAAAATTGTTGGACTTGATCAATACTACTAAAAATTGAAGATGGGTGTTGTAAAGCATATGTGAAGACACTATTAAAGATGAGTTTTGTGAGAGATTTAAAAAATTAGAATTTGCCAAGATGGAGAATTGTTGAGTGGTCAAATATTATGGCTCATTTTATAGTCCCATATGGGAAATGTGTGGGAATCGTGGAGGCTTCTAAAACTATAAAAGGAGCCTCCTCTCCTTACTTAAATCATCCCAAACTTGTCTTTCAATAAGACCAAAATTTCTTCTCTCTTTTTGTAATATTTTACTTGTATTATTTTCTGAGATAGTGAAATATAAATTTAGTAGTGTCTGAGGAAGTAGGCATAATTGTTTGAACCTTGTTAAATTCTGATGTTCTTTATTTGTCGATTTAATAACTATTGTCAGGTATAGTTGTAGTAAATTATTATACTATTAAATTACATGTCTAGGAAAATTGGGTTTTAAGTGGAACTGTTTGTGACCCCTCCAGTCTTTCCTGAGAATTTATATGATTTTTCAATACAATCGTTCACACTCTATTCACCAGGAAATAGTGCTCAAGGTGAATTTTTCATTATTGGTAAAATTAACACGAGTTTCACAACAATACCTACTTAGGGACAACATGAAAAACTAAAGAAGAATAACTTGAAATTGCAGTGCTTAAAGCTTTACTTGTAAATATTGATCAGAATAAGTTTGCTGAAGAACTAGTTGCTCTAAATCAAAAATCTCAACTGAGACTCTATATTTTGTATTTCCTCCTAGTTGAATGTTTTGTTCTCCTATTACAAGATATAAGTACGAATTAGTCCTAAACATTCTTGCTATGTACATATTTTTTAATTAATATATAACTCCGGTTCAAAAAGAAAAGGGAAAAAACAAGGATTCTATGCATTCCCCAAGTAGATTAGCCACCATATGGACTGAGACTTTGTTCTTATATAAGTTAATTTCTTCTACACCAAATGTAAAACCTCTTTATTTTAATATCCTCCAAGTTTAAATTGATATGTTTCTACGCCTAGTAGGGCCCTGGATTGTGGAAGCCTGGATGCTTAGTTCATGAATTTACAAGAAGAATCGGGCCTAGTATAGAATAGAAACTGAAGATGTTGCATTTCAGACATGAACGTAAAGAGAACCAAATGCTTTATGGAACTTCAGCCGATAATTTAAGCTCAAATTCGACGAAAAATTTCCTTGGCCTATGATTTATGTTTGTAATGTTATACCCGTCATTTTTAAGATGCTTTTGTTCTCCAATAAACATCTATATGACCTAGAACAACATAGCCTCTTCAGATTTGGAAAGGCAATAGATATGTAACAGATGATAACATTCAACATTTATTGTGTGCTTATGTTTCATTCTTGAAAAGAATCAGGACCTTTTTCCCACATCATAGTACTATGACCATGATGTAGAAGTTACAATCAACGTAGTGGTTGACATTTGTTTGGTGCATCAAGATGATACATCCAATAGTAGCCATTGCATAAGAGTTAAATAGACACATAAAAGAAAAGAAAAAAGATAATACTGGTCACTAAATTCAAAAGTTAGTGCCTACTGAGAAGAATCAGATCTTCTGTTCCAGTTAACCAATTCTAATTCTGTTATATTAAATCTCATCCATACATTTATGTGGGGTCCATACAAATGTGTGGACCAGATTAAGCGGAACAAGTTTCGAACACCCTAAGTGGAACAAGGTGCTCCAACCCCTCAATTGTTTCAAAAACACAAAAATGTAATTGAGATCGCTCCACACATCAAAAGAAAAACATGAATAAGTGTCTAAAAAGATAAAAACACAATAAAATTATACTCACATTTACTTTTTATAATTTACCTCCATTCTAGTTTTATTTCTAATTAGTTCTGCATAGTTTCTAACCAGAAAAGTTGGGGAGGAATGAAGATATTTACTGGGCCTAATTATCTTTAATTTTTCTAGTTCAAGAAGTTATTTTTTTAATTCTTCTTGATCTTCTAAATTATATCTCATAGAACTCTAGTAATCTTTTGTTTATCTTTCATTTCTAAGTTTGTTTCTTCACTATTTTTATTTGAAAATTATACCAAGTATTTTTATCCAAAAATGGTAACAGGTTATTAGAGTAATTTTTCTTTATCTTCTGTTTTACTAATTATAGTCCATCTCTAATAGTTTTTATATGTTAATACTTATTTTCTAGAATATTTTCTATTTTTAATAAAGGTTTTCCTTTTGAGAAGATCATTTTTTTCTTTATATCTCATACCATGCTAGGTTGTGTAAGGTTTAAATGTGATTAAGGTAGATCTACCATAGACATTTTGGATTCTATTAACTATTATCTAATGACTACAAGGAGTTTTGAAATGTATTTGATGTATAATAATATCAAATAATATTTTATGAGATAACTGGAGAAAGTTCCAAAAAGTTCCAAAAAGAATATCAGTTCTAGTATCATAAAAGCAAAATGGTTGATATTTTATTAAAAATGATCCTAATAGTATTTAGGGTTGTTAAATACCTTTGGATAAATGTATTTTATTGTTAGAAACATCTATTCCTATTATATTTTGTAAGGTTTTATGATATTGTAAAGGAAAACAACTTGATTCACATAAACAAGGACTAATTCCACTGTCTATATAAGCTGTAAAGTTTTTGACTCTATAATCTTTATAAGTTATTCCAATTGGAATATGAATACTAGTAAGACTAGTTATTATCTTGGAATGTATATTCCATTGACATTATAGGATAATTGTATTTCATATTGAGTTATCTTATAAGGTTAAACTTATTCAAGAAAACTAATTCCTAGTAGTATATTTATATTGAATTCTTTATTTTCAACTATTAATCTTATAAGTATTTCATTGTCTCCTATCTTAATAGTGGTTTATATCACGATATCAATCTAACGTATTTCACCATTAAAATTTATATATTGATAAGGTTTATTTAGGTGAAAACTTATCAAATTATATATTAAATTTTGATTCATGTGACTTCCACTAGCTTTGGTGTCAATTAAGATATTACAGGAAGCATAATTTGTACGATCAAATTATTCTCTTTTAATTTTATAATTAACTTATCCTTATGTTTGTTCTTATAAAGGTATTAACATATTGTTGATTACTTGAAACATAAGTTTCTAAATAAGATAATATAGGAAATAATTTATTATGAGAAGATAGGAAGGGTTTCTATTGTAAATCTAATGAAAAGTCATCTTCTAGGTCTTCTATAGTTGTTATATAAGGAGGGTATATTCTTTAAAGTTCATATAATAACTTTAGAAAGTCAATAATATCTTTGTTTGCAAAACATTATGTATGATGAGTGTGGATGGCATAAGATATCATATAGGTAATAGAATACGGTCTATTTCCATTTCTAATTAAATATTTTCTTTTAAAGTCTTGGATTAAAGTGAGTATTCTATCAAAATCTTTGTCTTGTATAGTATAAGACATTTTACGATAGATATTAAACATAGGTTTTTGGTCTAGTAGATTGCCTCTCAAAATTCCCATACAGGCTTCTTGTCTATTACGAATTCTTTAATCTAATATTGCTAAATTTATAAGACTATCTATACCCTCTCTAAAAGTCGATATGATTATCATTTGTATGGATCCAAGATGCCCTTATCCTATTTTGTCCCTAATTTCTTTGGGAATGTGGTCAAGTTTTCAAGAAATACTTTTTTAGATAGTGGAGGAATCATTACTTTATTAGAAGTTAAACTAATATTGAGGTTTTTTTAAAGATTAATACCGTAGAATATATGGTGTTTTCTAGGTTTTACCTCTATTTTTCTAGTAAAGTCATATTAAATCCATTATAAAAATTTATAGAAAGCATAATGTTTTGAATCTTTTAAAGCATTTTTCTATCACTAAGAACTTATTGACTATAATCTCCATGTATTTTAGCTATTTCTATTATGTTATGTATTTTTTGATTATCAACTTGAGAGTTAGAAGATGCTTCTATTTCACTTATTTACTTCAGAATTTGAAGTTTCTTCGGATTCTGTATCTGTTATTATAAAAATGCTTTGTTTAGAAAAAACATTCTTCAAAAGTATTAATTCTAATGAAATCTTCCTTTTATATCATTTTATTTATTTCATCATCTATTTCAATTTTATTTTTTTAAAATCTTTAAGGACATTATTAGCATAATGTCTTTTTCTTTACAATAATAATATTGGCATTCAGTATCTTTTTATTCTTTTTTCTTATTTCTCTCAAATATAGTTATTCTAAGTTTGTATCCTTTTTCTTATAATATTTTACTTTTTAAAATATCTTTTCTTAAAATATTTCTTCTTTTTGTATTTATTTTTTTATCAATGACCTGAAGCCTTGTAGTTTTATGGTTTGATTGGAATCGGGAATTGTAAGAAGAAAAAAATTGCTAAGGAAAAGGTTATGATATAAGGTTGTCTTGGGATTTCATACACGAGACTAGAGGAGTCAAGGGCTTAATCTACTGGTGTAATTAGATGCGTTAAATCTAACCCATTAAGTCAAGCCCTTAAATAAGGATTACTAATTAGCTTAGTATTGATTTGACCTATTTTAAGTCAAAGACAATGAATTAAATCCAATTTAGTTATGTTTGAATTCAAATTTGACTATTTATGTTTAATTTAATTCGAGTCTGGATTAAGTTCAAACTTAAATTCGAGTATTCAAGTTAATTTGACTTGAGCTTGATCTTTAGTTTAACAAATCTCTTTAAATAAATTAGTACGAGTTTGAGTCATCATGAAATTACGAATTAGTTTAAATTTAGTTAGATTTGACCTTTTTTAATTTAAAGATCAAAATGTGTTATTTTGAAAAATTAATTAAAAATTATCATTTTGAATTGAGCATTTGGGTTGTTTTAGATCAACCTTCCAAATAGACATAACAATCTAAGTTGGCCTGACTATGTCTAATCTAAAGGTAATAGGTTAAGCTCGGATTGACCAAATCTAAGACCAAACTTGTACTTGTTAATGGACCTAACTTAAAATAACAATGTTTCGTCAATAAATTTAAGGTGAAAACGAAGCCATTTTTAATGCTCCAAACGGACTTAAACTTAGGTTCAGATTATTCAAATTCGACCAAATTTTAGGCTAAACTCAAATCACCTTATGAAAGGTTCGGGGCCAAAGCCCGTACTTACTGTTAAACCCAAACTCAAACCTAATCTGATGCTCAAATCAATTCGGGCTAATTTTATTAATTCTAAATCATACTTAGGGCTTGTTTAGTTAGATGTTAATTAATAGAATGGAATAAAATATAATGATTTATAATAGAATGAAATGTGATATAGTGAAAAGTTATTTGGGATGGATGGAATAGTTCATAATATAATGTAATAAAATGTAATTTGAAAGATGGTTGGAATGGAATGTAACGTATAATAAATAACTATTATACCCTTATATAACATTCCCACATAATATAGAATTGAAAATGCAAAAACACTCAAATGATATGATTTTAAAACAGCAAAAACTTGTGACTTACGAAAAACATGTCACGGTTGCGACTTGTTCAAGTCATAACCGTAACAAAGAATTAAAGTCACGGTTGTAACTTGGAAAATAATTTTTAATATATTTTCTATATTTCATTAATAAAATTTTTATTATTTTATTATCAATTATAAACAATTTATTATTAATTATATAAAAATATTATTGTTATTAATTATTTAATAAAATTTATTATATTAAATATTATTCTATTCTATTTGATTTATATTCAAAAATAATTTATTTTTATTTATATAGAAATATATTTGTGACTTTCTATAAACATGTCACGACACTATGACAAACAATTAAAGAATAAGTTTTTTTATATATTTTTCTATTTTATTAATAAAAATTTTATTATTAATTATATACAATTTATTGTTAATTATATAAAAATATTATTGTATTATGTTGGTTGTTATTAGGGTAGGGTAAAAAATAATTGATATTATGAAAAATTATTGAGGGTATATTAGGTAATATATATTTATTAGTTTACGTTTCATTCTAAACTCTCAAATTGGAGATTTCTTATTTTTACTGTTTAGGATGAAATAGAACGTAACATTCATTCCATTTTATTTTATTATAAAACCTCCTTCCAATTGATGAAACTATACTACGTTCTATTTCATTCTATTATAAAAACCTCAACCAAACAAACCGATAGAGTTCAAAATAAAAAAAATTTCGTTGCAAGCGTTAGGATATTTGACCTAATCTAATCCCCCAATTTAGAACATTATAAACCCCAGCTTACAAGAGATGTTTAGATTTTGTAACCTTTAATTTCCGATCTAAACTCGAAAATTACTATCATTCAAGAAACTTTAAAATCTAGATAAGCACGAAATTTGCCATCCATATACTCCATTCCATTATCTGACCGTAAGATCTTAACTCTAGCAACATGTTGAGTACAAATTATTTTGTGAAAAGATTGGAAGCATGAAAAAACTTCATTCTTGGTTTTCATCAGATAGACCCATGTTAATCGAGTGCAACAATCAATAAAGGTCACAAACCATCTATGGCCAGAAAGAGAGGGAGTTTGAGTAAGGCCCCAAACATCGGAGTGAATAGTCATAAAAGGAACAGAACTCTTATTACTTGATAAATGATAAGAACTTCTAGTGTGTTTAGCAAGTTCACATGCTTCACAAAACAAAGAATTAAAAGAAGTTCTTTTAAACAAATTCGGATAAAGTTTTGCCAGAACAAAAAATAAAGGATGTCCTAATTGCCTATGCCACTGTAGAATTTCCTAATTAATCACATCATTTCCAAAAGACGCTTGATGTGCAACTGTTAGGCGCTCTTCTTCCAAGACATATAAGCCATTCTGCAGTCTACCAGTTCCAATCCTCTGCCCTGTGTGAAGGTCCTGAAGAACACAATAGTCAAGAAAAAATTCAACTTTGCAATTAAGGTCTTTAGTCGTGAGATTTCCTTATCTAGGTTTCGGGTTTCCAAACTCTTTGGATATGTATTCGTTTATTTATGTTGTTAACAGTATCTAGTGTCTATGTTGATCATAGGGAGTTTCGTTCTTTGATCTATTAATTGTTGTTGGAGGTCTGAGCTTGTGTCTATTAGTTTAGCGTCTATTTCTGTACGTGGATCTCCCTCTGCATCCATATTCTTCCTGTTAGTAGTGTGCCCTAGGCCAATGGATATTTGTGATTCATGTATTAACATTATGATTTGTTGATAATATATTATGAGGTATTCCTTTCATATATGCATGTATTT
>JANIJH010558795.1:0-14431 GCA_024520975.1 Erythroxylum areolatum
ATAAACATGCATACAAAGTCAACAATGACACTTATTTTGAATAATTAAAATGTTTCTAAAACGACTTTTATTATGAAGCAGAGGGAGTATTTGTTAAGTGCAAACGTTCATCAGTATATCACATCCCTTCTAATAGAAAGTAAGAATCTAACATCAATGAGGATTGATGAAACTAATTAAGGAAGATTCAAACTAATTTGTTTAACTACTTAGACCATTTCTTCAAGAGCAGAAGTTGGAAATTTACATTATGTAATAAAAAAATATATCGAAAATTAGATTAGAATCATCTGCCACTATGGTTAATAAAGGAATCTAATGAAATTGTAGACACCGAATGTTGAGAGATAAATGGTCCTTAGACCACCCAGGATAGGTGGTCTTGTGAGCACTTTTTTCCCACTTAAAACACTTTTGCCAGCCATGTGTTCACATCTACGGTCAATTTTGAGGGGATACTAAAAAGTTTAGAAAAAGAAAAAGAAATTAGAAGCCTTAACAAGGACGGACTGTCCCTGTGTAACAAGTGAAACAAAAGATTATTGTTTATAAAATGAATACAAATCATTGTGAAATGAGACATTAGCATGTGATTAAGCATTTAAGTATAATATATATAACTAATTAAATTAGCTGAAAAACAAGTTTACGCATATATGTGATAATTTATCTGACAATCATTCAAAGAATAACGAATGTCGGTCTTAGAAAATCATCTCATCTCCTAATTAACATTAGCCTATCCAAAAACTTTGTTTTTCTACGCATTAGATTATACAAAATGTCTGTCAAAGAAGAGATAGAAGCCCGACAATGCCACGAGGTCCTAGTGAAGAGCCGAAAGGGAAGAGACTCGCATATTATTGTCTACGAGTCTGCAAGCCGTAAATGACCGCTCCAAACTCTAAGGCGCGGCTGAGTTAAAGGAGTTTTTCTGGCTTAAGTGGTGGTGCAGGTTCAAACTCTTCTTTTATATGCAATTATTTAAAATTTAGAGTCAGAATTTTGTCTTCTATAAACGACTTATCCAAGTCGAACGAGAATTAGCCTGGATATGAATGATTTAAAGGTATTTTTTTATAATTAAGACCCTCCTAAAATATCTCGTAGATATAAAAAAATCACCACTTTAGAGCACAAGGTTTCTTTACTTGGTCGAGGAATTCCATTAATCCGTTCTTATTATCTTCTGTTAAATTTCATACACCTATTTCTATAAGCTTCCAAACAAAGGATCTATTTCCAAGCGTGTCGACAAAATAGAATAAAACAGGGTTAGCACACTCCAAAGAACAGACAATTTCGTTCTAGTTATTGCAACCTTAACTCAGGAGAAGAATGATTGGATACATGATTAAGTGTGACTTAAACCTAGAATTCTAAGAATGAATAAAAATATTTTAGGACCTGAATAATGTATTCTTAGTTTAAATCAATTTACAAATATAATTTAAAAAGTTTTAAATTCAAAATCAATTACAAAATTAAATCAGATAATTTTGTAATGTGAGTAAAATTAAAATTAAGATGGATTCATAAATTTAAATTTTAGAAGAGTTGTATCTAAAATTAAAATTAATTAATTAGATTCTTTAAAATAAAAAAAGTGGTTTCTTCGCTAGTTAAGAAAATGCTTCTTAATTAAATTTATTTATTCTAATTTAATTGAGATAAATTAAATTTACCTTTATCTTATTTAGAGAATTATTATTCTATTTATTTAAAAATATTTTCTTTATTTATAAATAAAAAATTTCTTGATTTATTTGAAAACTTATTTTTCTTGATTAAATTTGAAAATTAATTTTATTTATCGATCAACAAAATTGAAAATTTTTAAAAATAATTTTGTCTAATTTATTAAGGAAAGATTTCTAGCTTAATCTTTAAACAAATAATATCAATAACTTTCTTAGTTAAATTTAAAAGTAATTTATTTAATTTTCTAGTTAAAGAAAAATTATTTTTAATTAGATTAGAAATTCGATTAGAATGTCTTATAAAATTTTATGTAAAAATAAAGTTTTTCTAAATTATGATTTATTAAAATTTTAATTTAATTTGATTTAATTAAAAAGGTTTAAAACGGAAATAGAATCATAATTTTGGCTCTTGCCTCCCTCCTTCACCTGCGGACCCTTCTTTTATGCTCTTCTCCCACGGAAACCCCTGCTCTTCGTGCTGGTAACCATATTCAGATACACCATTTTGTCCTTTTGACTCCTAGATGTTTATTGCAAAAAAGAAAGAAAGATTAGATTTTTATGATCCTGACAGCATTGAGAGGGGAATGGGATTGCAATTTAAGATGTTAAAGCTTTGAAATTAATGGGAGTAAATAACCATTCGAGGTTAGAATCATTAGTGACTGGCTAATTGTGTTGGTTAGGGTTTGTTCTTCCAGTCAAAAGTTGAAGATTTTGCCTATTCATGAATGGGTACCAGGTTGGAGTTTCTGGACTCATGTTCAAATCGTTGCTGCTTTATGCTAAATACGGTATACGTAATTCAAGTTGTATCTAATCCTTACTGGGTTTTAAACCGCGGAGTGCGGGTTATATTGTGGATGCAATTCCGGTTGCAGACCGGAATTTAAAACCATGGTTCCATTCAAATTAGGATACCAAGAATAATTCACTAATGGGGATGAGGAGATACCTGGGTTACTGGAGATGTTTTGATGTTCTGTCTAACATTCTAATGATACTTGAAATTTAGTTTCTTGCAGGCAATGTGCAGCCGTACCAGTTCATCCTCCCACCTACATGGAAACAGAGACGAGTGACAAATATATTATCAGGCAATTACTGCCAGCCAAATTGTGCACAACCCTGGGTTGAGGTCAAGTTTAAGGATGAGAAGCAAGGAAAAGTTCAGGTGGTGGCTTCTCCTTTGATAAGATTAGCCAACAAGCCTAATGCAGCAATTGAAGAGATTGGAAATCCTGAGAAGGTGATAGCCTCACTTGGCACTTTACTGGAAATTCATACGATCCAGATGAGCTCTTGGATACATCAGTCGAAAAGCATGGTGATCAGACGGTATTGTCCCGTTATCTCAATTTCATTGCTGATCTTTCCCTCCTAATGATCCTTTGTTTTTTCCATTAAAGAAAAAGAAAGATACTTCTATTAGTTTGCAGAGCTTGGGAAACATTTTACCTTCTTAGACAGAACAGTGGAGAAAGGAAAACATATTTTATTCTCTTTAGTTAAACTTTCTAGTACACCATAGAACAGGTCAGAGAGGAAAAGTGAAGAGCTTCAAACTAGAATTAAGTTTAGTATGCTTGAACTTCTATTTCTTTTTCCCAATTCACTAGCTTCGTTCTTGGGTTTCTAGGTAGCTTTCCTATTGATCTTTAAAGTTACGTCCTTTCTACTGTACTCCCTTTCGAATCTGGAAATAATGAAATCTCTTCTGAAACAAATTACAACATACAATAGAAAAAGAAAACAGCAAAAACTTTTTGCTGGTATTTGGGTCTAAGAATGACTCTGCTTTTTGCAGGACTACAAATTTGTGCTTGAGGCACCATATGCTCTCACTGGAACTCATAATGTTGCGAAAGCAACAGCAAAAGGGAGCACAGCTATTTTGTTCGTGGCTAGTGCGAATGATAAACAATGGCCGTCATCCCAGAAAACGCTGCAAGCCATTCTTAAGTCCTTTCAAGTTTAGTTACTTACCATAAACATGGTCGAAAATTGTGTCTGATTCATTGGCATTGTATATATATCAGATCATTGAACAAAGAGAAATGCTATTGACTGTCCAAGTTTTGTTTTGATTAGATTTTATTGGTAGTTTTATATGACTACTTCATCCTGCAAGGACTAGCTGTACTGAAAATTTAGTTTAGCGAAATAGTACCAATACCTTTAGATTACTAGTAACCCTTCCTTCGGATGGCTTAAATAGGGACTAAGGGTTGCTTTTGATGATGGGTCCCCGATGGACTGACATGACCATCCGAATCTAAAGAACCATCTTATTTCAACTATAAATTGAATCAAGCATGGAATCCTAGCAAATCCAATTATGAGCATAGCTTTGATGCTCTATTTTCCAATTCGCTGGAATCTATACTTCCATGAGAAATCATAACCTTTAAGAAACTTGCTCTTGGAGATCAATACATCTATATACTCCATCAAATTTCTTTCAACTTAAAGATATTTACCATGCAATTACCATCTGCAGAAACTATTCCCAGCACAAGCAGCTATTCAACAACTCACAACATGCAATACCTCACTTCAGTTTTATCTAACTCCTAAAATTACTTCAATACAGTAAAACATCAATACAGAAAGTATCTTGTGCATAGTACCCTATGGTTTACAAGTATTCTATATAAGTTAAGATACACTGCTTTCACACGACCATTCACAAAAAGGGAAAAAAAGAAAACACATAGCTGTTAGCTAGTTCTCTATGGTTTACAAGTATTCCATCTTATGAAGATGTGATAGATTACTGTTAGCTGATAACCATTCACCAAAAGAGAACCAAAAAATATATATATATATATTCTCTAACATTTAGAAGTATTAATCAAAGATGGTTTCAGGGTAGATATTACTCAATAATCCCTAGTAAGAAGGATGAGATTTCTACTTCCGCTGGTCCACAGCCAGCTGACTCTGTGTCAAAGCGACCATGACGGATTACTGTTATTTTGTACATAATGAAGTACCATCTGATGAAGATGGATGAAGGTTGTCCCAGAAGCTGTATATGTGGTTGACTTACTGTGTAGAAAAATGGCTGAATATGTTTATGAAAGAGTGATCAATGAAGAAACATTTGAATAATCTTGACTGTATTTGGAGCAACAAATGAAAATTCAGGTATGAGATTTAACATGTCAAGTGAAACAGCAAATGTGATGAAGTTTCATGGATCAAAACCAGGAATCTGTGTCATTTGATGCGGCTCAGCTTGATACATGTTCAAGCAAATGTTTCCTGGACATATGTAAGAGAATATTAGAGTCAACTTATGACTAGGTATATTGGTTAAAAATCATGATGATTATGTTGTGATCGCAAAAGCTATTGACCATACAATGTCAAACTTGAGAAATTTAAGAAACCATGTAACATCTCCAATCCTGCTTCATGGACATAATATTAACACTCTGCAGTTCTGAGAACGAACTTAAATACTTTCATTTCTAGAATCCCATTGAACTCACCAAATTGATAGTTGCTGACAGGCATGCTTGGAGGTTTAGATATCTACGAAACATTTCAAGCAGATCAGATCAGAAAGAAAAAATATTTGCAACAGCCTGAAATTTAATCTATGTAATTAATTTTTTGTATATTTACCTGCGAATGACCCATTTGCATGTTGATACCATCATGTCGGTACCTTGTAGCATTTGAAGACACTGTAGCTCCTGTGCAATTCTTGACAAATGGTCGATTAGAGCCACTTGCTTCTTGATCTCCTCCTAAGAAAAATTGTAAACTGTTCATAAAAGTGGTAACTGTGTTCATTGAAATTAAATAAATCAAGTTGTTACTCTTCTAACCTCTCAATACTTCAAACTGGTGCTTTGTGTTGGCATCCCCTACTTGATCATGCTTTTGGCTCAAATCTTCTGCAGGATTGAGCTTCAAAACCTTATCAAGTTCTTCTGCTGCCTTGTCCAAGTAAGTTTCAAATTGCTTCAGAAGCCCTTCCTTTGGTGTACTTTTGGTGATGATATTTGAAGCTTTGAGCCTAAGTTCACTTGCATATAAATTCAGTGATCTGTCCGGCATTATAGATTCTGTTCCCACATTGCCACCCAATGCTACTGTAGCTTTGCAATCTTTCCTCCACCGTTTTAATATGTAGGGATGTGGTATATAGAAGACGTTTTTCCAATTGAGTACCCTAAGGGCATGACTGCATAAAATACCAATGGATTGAAACTTTCCACAGGTACATTCAACTGCGGAGTCTAAAGCATTATAAGTAACAATATACTCTCCTTTTCCACGTTCTATTAGCTTAAAAGTTCCAATCGTCCCATCATTTGACCTTTCTTCTATTACAACCGAGGAAGATCTGAAGAACTCCTCCTGTAATGTTCGAAACATGGTGGGTGTGTACATTTCTGCTGCTTGTTTCTCTACCTCACCTCTCGGAATGCTTTCAATACATCGACAATCTTCATATAGTTCTTGATTGCGCATTTCCTCGGCTAATTTTTCATAACGCTTAGCTATATTCTGAAGAGAAATTGACTCACCTGTGATGATGTGGAAAATGTTTATGATGCTCTCAGCAAATTGGATAGACTGTATTCCAGCAAAGAATGTCTTCTCAATATATAAATGAGACCATCTACTCCGCTGAGTGTATACAGTTGAAAGCCAGTGATTGTTCCCAAGTTCATATTTATTAACCATTGACTCCCAGTGTGCTTCAAATTCCCCCCTTGACTGGCAATCAAATACACATTTAACGAAAACGCTTTCAAATCCAGATTGCCTGTAGCTGTCATAGAGATGTTCTGCTGCATTTTGGTATATATACCACGTACCAAGACAATGCTGTGTCTCTGGCAATACCAACTTTATCGCATTGGCTACCACTTGATTGTCATCAGAAAAAACTGTCATAGGTTGTTGTTGACCCATTGCCTTCAGAAAAGATTCAATAGACCAAATGAAAGACTCTACACTTTGATCAAGTAAGAAGGCACAACCAAATAAGATGTGTTGATGATGATGATTGAGTCCTAAAAATGGCATGCAGATCATTTCATATTCTTTTATCCTAAGTGATGTACCTAAAACCAGAACATCTCCAAAGCAATCATAGTCCATCCTCGACCTTCCATCCGTCCAGAAAAAGTTTGCAATCCGATTTGCGCCATCAATTTGCACTGTATAGAAAAATGCAGGGTCTCTTGTTTGTAAGTGACTAAGATAGTTGAGTAGGCTTTGACAGTCATTAGGTTCTATACTAGTCAATTTCTGGTCTCCCAAATAATTGCAGTCATTTCTGCTACTTGCGCCCTCACATCTTGCAACCTCGTCATTTTTAGCTGTTCCAACTTCATTCGTGGTCCAAACAGAATGAGTTTCAGAGGTATATGCGCATGAGTCACTACTTTTTCTGCCACCAGAATGTTCGAGCTTATGATTGTGATCAAGTTTGGCTACAGATATCACCCACTGTCCTTTTACTTTAAGCTTGATCATGGCTAGACAACCAGTTCTTGTTTGTCTCCTCGTATATCTGGGTGTCTTGTTACGTTGCATCCTAAACCCTTGTCTTGAACAGTAAAAACACCTTGTTTTGATAGAACCATCACGCCCTTTTGTGACCTTACCTTTTCTGACTTTGAACCCAATTCTTGAAGCATACTTTGTGTAGAAGCCATAAGCTTCTGCTTCAGAAGAGAACACCATACCAACTGTTGGTTCATGGCAAATGGTATTTTGTCGACTTTCAACAACCTGAACGGGCAATTCAAAATTTCCTTCATCCCCATTACTTTCTGCTGAATTTGCCTCATCACAATCAGTCTCTGTTGATGATGACTGCTACACATGAGAATTGCAGGTCATCAGAAGTAATATGAATATATAATGCTTTAAGATGAGTATCAGAAACTACTGCAATTGAATTGCCTTTCACATTGCCAGCCCTTCCACATAAACAACAGGATCAAAAAAAGAGATCCTGGGACATAAAACCAAGTTTAACGCCTGTGAGAGGAAGATAGAACCCTTTGCATATTACATGCTTCACTAAACAGTGGGAATAACACTCTGATGCAACATCAAAACTTGAGTCCTGAGAGTAACACTCGTAAACTATAAAGCTACTTAATCTACACTTCAGTTTCTATACAACAAAGATTGTATTATGATACCCAGATCTTCATAATGGAGATTGGAAACCACAGACAAGCTTTTGTCAGAGGAAACTGATTGCAGAGCCTGCCATTGCAAGACTTGTAGTTACTAGACACATGCAACGTATTCAAATCAATAACAGTATCACCCCAGTGCGAATTCATAGTTACTGGAAACCTAACTTCTTTAAACATTTAACTCATCCAGTCATCTGGAAAAGCTTTGCACATACCAAGTACCATCAAAAAAAGAGAAGATCCAACTAATTGAAGTTGAAGTTGAAGTTGAACATGAGTGAACCTATAAGTCACTACACTAGCCATAGCATGAGTTTCTGTAATTTCTTTCCCCGCATAATCTCAATAGAAAAATAAAAAATGTGTATGAAAAAGTACTTATCCTCTTCTAATACTTGCACAATATCTTCTCAGATGGACAAAACAAGCTTGACCATCAGAGAAACTATGTATCTGCATTTATTTTCCTTTTCTTGGATTAGCTCTGAACCACCCATTCTGTATTGTTCCTAGCAACTAACAAGTTCTGTTTTTTAGTAATAAACTCATTGATAAAGACTAAATAAATTTCTTCCAACTTCTAAAAGAACTGTCTAAATCTTGAAAGGACACAAAGAATCATTCTCCAATGTCCTGAAACTCATAAATTTCATAAATTAGCTCATCAAAAGCATATGAAAAAGAGAATGTTAGACATCTTGTCTCACCCTGTCACTGATGTTGTCGGCTGACATCTTGCCCTTCCTTTTCTCCACATGCTGGTCTCCGGAGGCGGCATTTTGAGCCGCCCATGACTCAAACCAATCGTCAAGAACAACTTTGTTGGCATTACCACTATTAGAAACACCCATAACAGAAGAAGCAAGGTTCACAGAGCTTTGGCTCGAATGCATGGAGTCTGTCAAAGCATTCTGTACATGATCAGTACCAGGATTTAACCATCGTGTCGCCAGGGCATCCACAGTACCGGAAAAATACTTGTTAACGTCACAAGAATTACTCCTTCCTGGCATGGCGAGCTCTCCTCCTGATTCCAATGTAAACAAGGACTCTTCTTTGGGTTGTTTCATGTTAACATGCTGATTCATCATCATCCCCATCTCCGATGGATCACGATAAGAGTCAGGAACGTCAGTGTTCACGAACATCCACGACTTGTCGAGGAAGTCAAGTTGGTAGTCGTTAAAAGATTGCTCGCTCCCAGGATTGTGGGAGAAAAGAGAATTTGATAGACCAGAGCTTGTAGGAGCAGTTCCAGAGCCGATCCCACAAGGTTGATCAACAGAAGACACCTGTTGCAACTGTGAGTCAGATTGATCATGGAACGACATCATGGGAGTGCCAAGATTGTGGGGTTGTGTTTCCTTTGGACATTATTGGTCAGTTCTGAAAATGACAGACAGAAGAGAAGCTGGACGATGATCAGAGCTCGTTATAGGAGAAGTTCCACGATTGAAACGGTCAGCGTTGTTTGCCATTATGATTATGATGTGTAATAAGAAGTTAACAGGCCTTCACTTTGGTGAAGCTTTGTGGGAAAGTTCAGTCACCAGAAATAATTAAAAAAAAAAGACAAGCAAACTTTGTGGGGAAGTGCAGTCACCGGAAAAAAAAAAGGCAATCTTTGTGGGAAAGTGCAGTCACCGGAAGCAAAAAGGTAGATTTTGTGTGAAAGTGCAGTCACCGGAAACGAAAAAAGGGTAGTCTTTGTGGGAAAGTGCAATCACCGGAAGAAAAAGAAAAAAATGAAGCTTGCAACCGGAGCTGGACAGTGTGAAAGTTAAGTCTTTTGTGTCTTAGCTAAGTACATGAAACTGAAGATAAACAAAAAGTGGTGTAGACCATGGAATTTGATAGAGATCCATGGACCACCCAAAACCATCTTTCTCTAGAGTCCTAACACAGTGGATTTGTTCAATCCTTTGTGTCAATTTCAATCAATGGCTTTTACACGTAAGTATTTAAAGAGAAGATGTGAAAGGAAGAAGAGGGAATAGGCTTCCTTTGTCTGATCATCTTCTTTTCAGTTTCCTCCCTCACTCTTTCTTGAAAAAATAGGCGTCGGCATTGAGTTGGAAAAGGAATCATTTGGGTTATTTAATTATAACATTTATAAAAATAAGATTAATCACATTATACACCCAATTTTTTTATTTTAATTGGGCGTATAATGTAATTACCGTATATTTACTCCATCCATACGATAGATCGAATTGGTTGAGAAGCTTCTGTGCTTTTGATTTGATAAAGACAAGGTGATTACTTCTGGGTGGTCCAAATTGGCGGTGGGAGGTCCTCCGAGTGCCTATCGAGAATGAGGATTTGAGTAAGAAAGTTTTGAATGCGATTGATGGAAAATGAAAACATATTAAATTTATTAATTGAATTTAAAATTTTAGTTTTAAATATTTTAAAAAATATTAATTTATAAATTATTATAATCACTCAATAATTTACTAATAACAGAAAGAAAAAGACATAAAACAGAAAAAAGACAAGTCCCGTCTACTTCCTTTTCTTATTTTGGTACATTGACTATTAACATGCTTTGTCTTAATTGCCATTTGCATTTCTGACTATTTCTTTTATTTCTCATATCTAAATTTATTAAACATTGTAAGTAGTATATTATATTATACACTCTATTCCTTTTTTCCCCCCTAAATAAATGGTTTTATAGTACTCTTCAGAGCATCATACTAAAATATCATCATAATGTTAACTAGAGCGGATGAAGATGATCACTTGTTTTCTTTTAATGGATTAGTTCTATAGATTTTGCTTCCACATTGGGGCATGAGTACTCTCGTACTCAATCATATGTTTATAATAAGTGGAGTTTCTGGCTACCTAATCATAGAAAAAGTCGATAAGGATAAAATATTGGACATCATCCTTAAAGATTGCGACAAGACATGTTTCACTCAATTAAGAACTCTGGTTTGACATTGAAGAACTACATATATTCTCCACAAGCACAACTTTGGCGAGACCCTGTCAAACATTGCACCAATTGAGCAAGATATGATTTTAGACCAGTCTTTTGAATCTTGCCGTATTTGTTTCTTAGTAATTGGGATTGGAATCATGTGCCATTATGGTTAATAAAAGAACCTAATGATATTGTAGACACTGAATGTTGAGAGATAAATGGTCCTTGGACCACCCAAGATAGGTGGTCTTGTGAGCACTTTTTCCCACTTAAAACACTTTTGCTAGCCAGCCATGTGTTCACATCTACGGTCAATTTTGAGAGGATATTAAAAAGTTTAGAAAAAGAAAAAGAAATTAGAAGCCTTAACAAGGAAGGACTGTCCCTGTCAAACAAATGAAACAAAAGATTATTATTGAAAAAATGAATACAAATCACTGTGAAATGAGACATTGGCATGTGATTAAGCATTTAAGTATAATACGAATGTAGGTCTTAGAAAATCATGTCATCTCCTAATTAACATTAGTCTATCCAAAAACTTGGTTTTTCTATGCATTAGATTATACAAAATGTCTATCAAAGACGAGATAGAAGCGCGACAATGCCACGAGGTCCTAGGGAAGAGTCGACCCTGAGGGCCGACAGTGAAGAGACAGCAGATTATTGTCTACGACTCTGCAAGTTGCATATCACCACTCCAGACCACGCAGGATTCTTTACTTAGTTAACTTACCTGCAATTAACTTTAAATAATCTTTATTGGTCCACTTTATTTGTTGGGCTTCTTAATTAGTAAAGGCTTTTGAGAAGCTAAGCACTAAGTTATGAGTCTTATTTGTGTATATAACTTGCTTCATCATTAGAATTAATCCACTTTTGAATTTCCAACAATAGCTTCAATATAATAGTTATTTAATTTAAAGGTGTTAGAGTTGGAAGGTTTTTTTTTTTTTTTGTGGGAGATTAGGATTTTTGGAAAGTGAATGAGGAGTGTGTTTGGAAACTAGGTTATGCTGTCCTAAGTTTGAGATAAGGGTATTTAGAAACAGGAATCACTTATACTATATTAAGGATAAAGTAGTCTTAACATAAAATGTGATTTGTTTGACAAACAAAGTTAGAATAACCTTAAGCCAGAACAAGAATGATTAGATACAGGTTTACTTGTAACTTAAACCTAGAATTATAAAGATGAATAAAAATACTTTAAGACTGGAATAATATATTCTTAGTTTAACTCAATTTTCAAATATAATTTAAAAAGTTTTAAATTCAAAATTAATTACAAAATTAAATCAGTTATTTTTTAATATGATTAAGATTAATAATTAAATTGATTCATAAACTTAAATTTTATAAGAGTTGTTTCTAAAACTAAAATTAATTAATTAGACTCTTTAAAATCAAGAAAAGTGTTTTCTTTAGTAATTAAGAAAAATATTTCTTAATTAAATTTATTTATTTCCAATTTGATTTAAGTAAATTAATTTTTTTATCTTATTTAGAGAATTATTATTCTATTTATTCAGAAATAGTTTCTTTGTTTACAAAAAATGTTTCTTGAGTTATTAAAAAATCTATTTTTCTTGATTAAATTTGAAAATAATTTTTGCTGACCATATGTTCACATCTACGGTTAATTTTGAGAGGATGCAAAAAAGAAATTTAAGGAAAAAGAAAAAAAATGGAATTAGAAACCTTAACAAGGAAGGACTGTCCCTATACAACAAATGAAACAAAAGTTGATTATTGAAAAAAAAATGAATACAAGTCATTGTGAAATGAGACATTGGCATGTAGACCCAAGGAAATCATGTCATCTCCTAATTAATTAACACTAATCTATCCGGTAACATTGTTTTTCTATGTGCTAGATTATACACAAAAGTCCACGAAAGAAGCGACATAAGCATTTCAATGCTACGAGAACAGATTTTCTGTAAACATCGTAGGAATATCATACACGAATAGAAGATCTGTCCCGCAATGCCATGAGGTCCAGGCAAGAGCCGACCTGATGGAAAGACCTTGAAAGCTGAAAGGGAAGAGACCACCTATTATTGTCTACGACTGTCCAAGTTGTAAATCACCACTCAAGACCACACAGGTTTCTTTACTTAGTCAACTTACCTGCAATAGTCAGATGATACGTCATATGATACTCCAAGTTGTCTCTATACGCCCTAGACTCTACAAAAAGCCCTGAAAAAAGTGACGGATCACGACTATGTTAATAATGGACAAAAAGGTCTTGAAAGCCAAAGTGAAGAGACCACCTATTATTGTCCACGATGATCCCAGTTGTCACTTTGTCCACGATGATCCCAGTTGTCAGTGAACACTTAAGACCACAAGATTCTGTATTTAATTAACTTAAAACTTAATTAATGGATTCAAAACCGGAGCTCAAACATGTCCTCAAATCTGCGAACTCCATACATTATATATATGGAAGCATGAAACAAATTCCCCCCTCCAAGCTAATCGAAGTTGTACCAATTGTACAAAGAGTGTGTAGTGATCAACCCGCCTATTGAAAACATGCCAGAAACAATCAATGCAGCGATTCTTAACACTATCAACCAGTTTGTCTTCTGTCAGATTGCTCCAAATCTTTCCTTCCATGCCATCGTTGCCTTCATCGTCCCTGCGCTCCTTAACTTGCTTCAACTCAAGTATCAGGGAAATGATTCTGATTCTGCATTTGAAAAACACCCCATGACAGTTATGTTCGCTACTGGTTGTTTGCTGGTTTATTGCCTGGGATATGCCGTCGAGTTGGCGAAATTCTCAGGTAATGCTCAAGTGTATGCGATTTTTGTTCATCGTTTTAACTTCTTGTTCGGTTCTCTATCTATAGCGTCCCTCGCATCAATGATCTTTCCAAGTTCAATCCGAATATTCTTGTACGGAATCTGTATCATTGTTTCGGTGGATCCTCAGCTTCTCTTCAACACAATTGAGATGTTCATCAATTCGGTTTATGTCTCCATTAGGAGTAGATTACTTCGTACAGCTACGAGGGATCCAGAAGGCATACTTCCTCTGTTTAACCAACAGGATCGGACACATCCACTACATTCTATACACGTCAACTCCGATTAATAGCGTACTTTACAAGCGAGTTCAGTTAGTCTTTGGTCAACGTTATAATATGTAACTTTTCACGAGAGTTCTCCACTCTAATGAATACTCTCCATCTTGTATTATAGGACTAAGTACAACTTCTATTTTTTGTATATTTGGAAAGCAAATCAGCTATACTAATAACAAAACTATGTCATTATAAAAACTCAAAAACGCACTCTTTCTACTTTGTACTAAAATAAACCCACAAACTTATTTTATGTTAGTATACTTATGTCAGGGGTATGACACAAGTACAAGTGCACGGACTTAATTTGTACAATCTCTATCCACGACATTTTTTTAACGGGACAAAATTAGACAAAATAAGATTAGACTGATTATCCAGTCAGTTTCTATAATTTCTTTCCCTGCATAATCTCAATAGAAAAATGTGAACGAAAAAGTACTTACCCTCTTCTAATGCTTACACAATATCTTCTCAGATGGACAAGACAAGCTTGACCCATTCGAGAAACTATGTATCT
>JANIJH010558827.1:0-14429 GCA_024520975.1 Erythroxylum areolatum
TTTATCGGTTGGCTCCATCATTCTTTCAGAAGTAGTAAATCTCGCAAGTGTCTTGGCACATGTAAAAGATATCAGCATAAGTTACGAATCATAGCACAATACACGTACTAATTACAGCCCATTGAAATTTAATTAGGAAAGTAAACTGCATTAAGTTGATAATTCAATTTCTATTAAAAATAAATATTTATTTATTTATTTTTAAATAATTTTGCGGGTACCCATGGGTACCCGCAGTTTGGACCCGACCCACCGGTAAAATCAACGGGTGGGTCGGGTACGGGTAAATATGAAACGGGTAAAAAAACATACCAACCCATACTCGGACTGTTAAGGCGGGTACAGGCGGGTAAACGAGTGGCCCGCCCGTTTTGCCATGTCTACTTATGAGACATCTCATAAATTAACTAAAAATAAATAAATAATAATATTTGCGGAAGAAGATGGAAACGAATTGTCTAATCCCGAAGTAAATAGTCCTGCGTCCTCCGGACACAGGCCATTCCCCAATCCCTATTCCCTATTCCCTATTCCCTCACGCAAGTTAAGGCTTCTCATGCACAGGTCACCATCTAAGCTAACTAGAGGTTTCAAATACAAAGACGCAATTAATTAATTTGATTGTCATAATAAAGAGAAGATTAGAAGAAAGCAAAAGAAAAATGAGGTTGATAAAATTACCAGCAACATTGATGTTTTCAACGATGTAAAGAACGTTGTCCTCGTTGATCTCTCCCTTATGCTGAGCGTCCAATATGTGATCTATTGCGCATTTCAGTCCTCCGTTGCTCATGCTCTTTGTGCTTGCCAGTTTCCTAGAAAATTTGTAAGTTAATAAAATATTATTCAGCCTCTCATATTTTAAGAAAGGCTTAACACTAAAAACAGAGCCGTAAAACATAAAGAGGTGCCCCACAGTTTTATGATATAGCATCCGTGTAATCATGTGTTATATCCCTGACATATAACCTAAGATTTCCCTAAACCGTGTCTGGTTACTAATTCTAATGCCAATAGATGCTAATTACTTAAAACTAATATCTTTTTCTATGAACAAACAAAATACATAATTATATGGAAATATTAGAATTCACTTTAGTAGGACCTTGATACCGTGGAATTTAAAACAATGGTGTCCATACTAGCTTGTTGGGATTTCCATTGCGGACAAGTCAAGCTAAATGAAGAAAACAGTACAAGAAGCCGCAAAGAACAGGACGATTGAAAGAAACTTTAATCCTTGAAGATTTCATGAAAAATGCCAAATGTATCAAAACCGAACATATTAACAATCAAAAAGAAACTGCTGTTACTTAATAGAAACGAAGAGAAAGGAACAAAATATTGGAACTTACTTTCTTTCATCAACGAAATAGTCCTTGAAGAGCTGAAGCCGTCTATCTTTGACCTCTTTGCAGATCCTCAAGTAACCTCTCAAGAAGGGTCTGAGAATGGGGATGAAGTCACCATAGTTGTACTCGAAGCTCTGAGCCAATCTACTTCGCTCACCATTCAAAGCCTTAAGCTTTATGTTAGAAATACTGACAAAAGGAATATGGGAAAGTTTTCTGTTATTGATTGAATGAATGATTGTACAATGATCGATCCTTTATAAAGGAATGTCCTAAAAATAACTAACACAGCTGTACAATACTGTCACAAGATTCCTACTCACAATGCTCAGATATTTACGAACGGGCCTCATACATGCTTTGGCCCATAACTAAAAATACACCCCACTTATTCAGCTTGTGCTTCTTCAACAGCCCCTCTCAATTCTGTCGAATTGTTTCTACTTCCAACACTTTACGAACAGAGGATCTTCCTCGCTCTCGAATCTCCTATCGAACATGATCCTGTAAATGTTGTTGTACATCAAGAGCTGCAGTCGCCTCCTCAACACAATCCCATTGGTGGCCGATTCTGGGTTCTTTTTAACATCCTCCACGACGCTCGCTGCCTCAAATTCCCAACCTTGTCTGTATTGTTGAACAACCTTGTTTGTAAAAAAAGGAACGGTCATAATTCTCCGCATCTTCCTCCAGTGCTCTCCGTACACCGTGAACACCATGTCCTGTCCCTTTCCGGTGAAAATGTCGAACACCACATTCCGGGTTCGAGACCCGAACTCAACCCCCTGTGTGTGCAACACATCTTTGGCGAGCTCCGGTGAAGAGACCACCACGAGATTGCGTTGGCCCATGCGGAGAAGGAAGATGTCGCCAAACTTCTTAGCCAAGTCGGTGAGGTTACGGTGATTCAAGTCATCACCAACCTGAAGCCAGTTACCGAAGACAGGAACAGGAACAGGACCAGGAGGGAGCTTGAAACGTTTGCCACGTAGTTTGGAAACAACAATAGCCGCAATAGTGGCAAGGAAGAGACCCAAAAGGGTCTTCTCCAAAAGGGGTTGATCCATAGTTATTAATATGAAAACAAATGATTGACAATACAAGGAAAGGAAGAGAGGCCAAGAGTTGTGTGGCGTCTTCGGAAAGAGGGCTGGGGTGTTTATAAAGAGAGGGCAAAGAGCACGAGTTTGTGTAAAAGTGAGATTTTAATGGATTAAACGAGACACGTTAGGTGGGGCGTGTGGCTGTGCTTTGAAATTCAATAATTTTTTACGTTCAAGTGCGTGCAAGGATAGGAATGCTGTGCTGCAAATATTGTGACACTCCCGAAAGTAGCTTACGCCGTTAATTTGGCGGTTCGAGTGTGATGTGGTGTGATGGGGTATAGTAGGGAAGATGATGACGAGCAATCGGGGATGGGTGAACGGCTGAAGGGGGTTGGTGGCAGAAGCCACCCATCAACTCCATTATCTTTTAACAATAATTAATCAGATGCCGCGAGTTGGACTGTCCAAAATCTGATATGTGAATAGGTGGTGCATGGGTTGCATGGATCTTGAGGATTAGTATTGGTATACGTGGTTAGAGTTGTTGGACTCGGTTCTATCCTGTTGCTCAAGTTTTTGGTTGTTAATTGACTTCAAAATTATAACTTTAAAATAGGAGTAGTTAATTGTTAGTCAATTACTTTGCTATGATCGAATAAGTAGCCAGCATCTTCTATTTGTTTGTTGAAATCTGTTAGTGAATTGAGCCATTGTTGTTGCCTTATATTTATTGTCATGGCAATATAGAAGGGGGATATAAGATTTTTATCACCTCTATCCTTTTGTCTCTGTTTCTTCTAATCTCTTAAAGTCTATGAAAAATTCTCTATCAATGATATCAGAGCCAAGTTAGGCTCAAGATGGGATCAAGGAATCAAACTAATGCCAAATTTTGTAGTGAAGTTAAGGAAATACTAGGTCATCATGAAACCAGTATTGATGAAGTTCATTCCATTCTACAGACTGTGTTTGACAGAAATTCAGTCCTTGAGGGTATCTCATTAGACCCGCACTAATATTGCCACTCCAAATGTTAATCCCTTTGTCCCAGTTGAATCCTTTGCACTAGCTTAACCACCTTCCACCAATCAGATTACCTCCACCAATACTCAAAATCATAATCTCAAACTGAATTTTCCAAAATTTAACAGAGAAGACCCGCAAGGGTGGGTTTACAAAGTAGAACGGTATTTTGAATTCAAGGGCGTAGCATCTGATTAGCAGGTGCAGTTAGCCTCTTTTCATCTTGAGGGTATTGCGCTCCAATGGCACATGTGGTATGCCAAGTTCGAAGGACCTGTGACTTGGACTGAATTTACCAAGGCATTGCATCTTCCTTTTAGACCAACCGACTACAAAGAGCCCTCAGAAGCACTCACAAGACTCAAACAAATCACAACTGTTTCTTCCTATCAAGAGGAGTTTGAAAGGCTTTCCCATTGTATAGATGACTTACCCGAAAAATTTTTAATAAGGTGTTCTGTTACAGGGCTTAAAGACGAAGTTCAATTGGATGTTAAAATCAAACAACCACGATCCTTAATAGAAGTAATAAGGGTGGCACGTTTGGTTGAAGAATGAAGAAGATTGCAAAGAAAATGGACTTCTCCTTCCAAGCTGTTAATCTTAAAAGCCCCACCAAAATCAGCAATCAATCTGACAGGGATTTTGGGACTTTCACCGACATCTAAATTAACTCCTAGCAGTAACCCAACAACCTTCAAGCTGATCACCAGTCAAGAAGCCAGAGAACGTTAGGAGAAAGAGGTTGTTCTATTACTATGATGAACAGTTTGTCCCTAATCATCATTGCCAACGTCCGCAATTATTTATGATGGAAGATGTTGCTGTTGATGAAGACTAGGAATTTGAAGTTCAAGATGATGAGGCATTATCAGAAATATCATTCCACAAGATAACAGGTACTGAACACCCACAAACTATAAGACTTCCAAGTAGAATGAAGGGGAGAGAAGTGACAATTTTGGTGGATGGTGGGAGTACCCACAACTTTGTGGATCAATCATTGGTGCAAAAATATGGACTACCAGTACCTAAGGGCCAAGCCTTCCAGGTCATGGTATCTAACAGAGAGAAAATCAATTGTGTGGGGAAATGCTTAGCCTTACATTTAGAGATTCAAGGATATCACTTGAAGATAGATTTTTACATTCTTCCAGTTGCAGCATGCCCATTTTTCCTAGGTGTGCAATGGTTGGTGACGCTAGGACCCATTGAAACAAATTACAAGCAACTCACAATGTTCTTTCTCGATGGTCATATAAAACGACCCTTTAAGGCATTAAACAAATGCGCATGGAAGCTTTTAAAGAAAAATAATGCTACTACATCCAAGGTACAAGTCTCTTTCTCCAGTTGTTGTCCACACAGGAAGTTGAGGAAAAACAAGTGTATCCAAAAGACTTGAGTCTCATTTTAGAAGAATTCAAGCAAGTTTTTAAGCCACCGATATAGCTACCACGACATCGAGACCATGACCACCAGATTCTGCTACACCCCAATAGTGAGTCAGTTAATGTCAGGCCATACAGATATCCATACTACTAAAAAACAAAAATCGAAAAAATGGTGTAGGAACTCTTGAGTTCAAGACTGATCAGACAAAGTCGTAGTATATTTTCTTCACCTGTATTATTGGTAAAAAATTCAGATGGGAGTTAGCTTTTGTATGGATTATCGAGCTCTCAACAAGATCACCATTAAGGACAAAGTATCTGATTATAGTAATTGACGAACTCCTAGATGAACTACATGGCTCCAAATATTATTCAAAACTAGGTTTATGATCTAGCTATCACTAAATTAGAGTCCACAAAGATGATATCATGAAGACTGCGTTTCACACCCATAAGGGGCATTATGAATTCGTGGTCATGCTATTTGGACTCACAAATGCCCCTGCCACATTTCAGAGTCTAATGAATGATCTTTTTCAACCTCATTTGCATAAGTTTATCTTAGTGTTTTTTTTTAATGATATCTTAGTCTACAGTTGCTCGTGGCAAGAACATCTGGTACACCTTCAGGCAATCTTGAAAACACTAAAGACGCATCAATTATTTGCAAAGCAATAGAAATGTCATTTCGGGGTACTTCAAGTAGACTACTTAGGGCAACTCATCTCAGAAAAGGAATAGTTGTGGATCCTAGCAAAATACAAGCAATACAGGAGTGGCCAAAACCAATTACCACCAAGGGAATTTGGGGTTTCTAGGGCTTACCGGGTACTACTGCAAGTTTATTAGCAGCTTCGAAAGTATTGCCACCCCATTAACACAATTTCTCATCAAAGAAGGTTTTAATTAGTCTGAAGCAGCAGAGGATGCCTTCCAAAAATTAAAGGTAGTCATGTTGTCTCCACTAATTCTGAAGCTCCCAAATTTTTCATTAACAATTCGTTGTCGAAAGTGTTGCTTGTGGTCTAGGAATTAACGAGATTTTATCTCAACAAGGCCATCTCATTGCCTATTTTAACGAAGCATTAAAAGAGTTAGCATTGCCCTTGTCAACATAAGAAAAGGAAATGCTGGCTATCATGAAAGCCATTGGTAAATGGCATCCGTATTTGTTTGGGCATGTTTTCATTGTCAAAACAGACCAGAAAAGTCTTAAGTATCTCCTAGAGTAACGAATCTCAACTCCAGTTCAAGCTAGGTGGCTCCCAAAAACTCTTAGGCTATGATTATGTTATAGAGTATAGACATGGACAAGAGAATCAAGGAACTAATACCCTATCTAGGAAGGTTGAATTCCAAATGATGGCAGTATCCGTCCCTCATGTGGACTGGTGGCTTACTTTACAATAAGAGGTGCAATATGACTTTTTATAAACAACTGAATCAATGAAACCTTAACCGACCTGAGACACTCTATGTGCAACATTATGGGGTATGGTTTTTTAAAAATAAAATTTACTTGAGTCCTAATTGTTCTCTATACTAGCCATTCTCGCAGATTGCCATGCCTCCTCTATTGGAGGCCACTTTGGATACTATAAAACATTGGCACGAATTTAAAACAGTTTCACTTAGCCTGGGTTACGCAATTCAGTCAAACAATTTTTGTTACATTGTGATACATGTTAACGCTTTAAGAACGACAGTTTGCGTCTAGCTAGTCTCTTTCAACCACTACCAAATCCAACTAAGGTACGGCCGACATCTCCATAGATTTCATAGAAGGCCTACCATCATCACAAGGGTTTTCAATCATTATGGTGGTAGTCGATAGACTTACCAAATATAGCCACTTTGTTCCTCTTTGTCATCCCTATACAACAACCACTATGGCTAAGGCGTTTATCTCTAATATTATCAAATTGCACAGGGTGCCTCAATCCATTATATCTTATAGGGATAAAATTTTCGTCAGTGCTTTTTGGTCAAATCTCTTTAAGTTGCAGGGAATAGAACTCAAAATGAGTTCAAGTTACCACCCATAAATGGATGGTCAGATTGAGGATACTAATTGTATACTCGAGCAATACTTACGGTGCTTCATAGGAGATCAACCCCGAAAATGGATTGACTGATTACCGTGGGCTGAGTTTTGTTATAATACAAGTTGACATTCAGCTACCAAAATTACTCCTTATGAAGCTGTCTATGATGCTCCTCCTCCAAACTTACTTCCTTACTTTCTAGGGATAATGTGAGTACAAGCTGTGGATGAACATTTGCGTGATCGGATAACCATTTAACATAATTTGGTTTTGGCCCAAGAGAGGATGAAGAACCAAACAAATCAACATCGTTGAGAGTTACAATTTCAGGTGGGCGATTATGTTTATTTAAAGCTACAACCCTACTGTCAAACCTCAATATCTTTTCGCAACTCGGTGAAATTATCTCCAAGGTTCTTTGAACCCTTTAAGATATTGCCTAAAGTTGGGTTGGTTGCGTATCATTTAGCTTTGCCACCAGGAGCCCAATTACATGATGTGTTCCATGTGAGCCTTTTACAAAGATATTTGGGGAATAGACCTCCAGCCTTACCAGCTTTACCACCCATTCAAGATGAATCAGTTATACTACCAATACTAGAAAAACTGTTAGATCGCAGAACCATTCAGATGGGGAAATATATGCCTAAGATTGAAATTTCGATTAAGTGGGCAGGGACTTCGGAGGATGATGCCACTTGCAAAAATTTGTGGCATTTTTCACGTACTTATCCCGACTTCATCATTGTAGACAAGGATACTTTAAGGAGGGGGGAATGATATGTGCATAGGTGGTGCATAGGTTGCACGGATGTTGAGGAGCAACATTGGTGTACGTGGTTAGAGTTGTTGGACCTGGTCCTATTCTGTTGCTCAAGTTTTTGTTGTTAGTTGACTTGGTTATTAATTGACTTCAAAAATAGTAGCTCTAAAATAAGAGTAGTAATTGTTAGTCAATTACTTTGTTATGGCCGAATAAGTAGGCAACATCTTCTATTTGTTTGTTGAAATCTGTTAATGGATTAAGCCACTATTGTTGCCTTATATATATTGCCATGGCAATATAGAAGGGGGATATAAGATTTTTACCAACCCTTAGAAAGGGGATATAAGATTTTTATCAACCCTGTTCCTTCTTCACCTGTTTCTTCTAATCTTTTAAAGTGTACAAAAAATTCTCTATCAAAATCTCCCACATTCCATTATATTTGTTTTTATCAACTCCTTTCTAGCTTTTTTCTTGAAAAGTGAAGTTACAAGCATTTACTACCATAATTAGGCCAGTCTAGTTAATCAAAAAAACAAGTACAAAAAAGGGGGAAAGATTACCAAAATTTCAATCATAAGCAAAGGAGGATGTCTTTACAATAAAAAATAAAGATTATTATATATCGAACAAGCTAGAAACATTATGGAAAAATAAAATGTAAGGGTGTATGTGAATCACATGATTACATTCTGTATGTGAATCACACGATTATGCCATATACTTGGTTTTGGTTTTTGTGTTGATCCTCTAATTGAAGTGGGACGTTTCACCTCCGTCTTATGACCAATTATATATAAGACGCAAGTACACGCATCCATTTTTAAGCAATTCGATGCTTCAATTTCTAATATTCGGTATTCATATCGTTTATTTCATATGCTTCTACTTAACTTACATTGAGACATGTACTTATGTTATTGTCGTATTTTAGTGAACATTATTTTCATATTTCAAATTGGACAAATATAGGATTCATTATTTAATTATGCTACTTTTTTTAATGTTATCAAAATATCGTCTACAAATAGAAACACTTTTTTTATACTTAAAAAAACAAAAACAGTATTTGGAAGAGAAGAAAAAGAAAAGGTTAATTACAAAATTGAGTTTTTATTATAGATATAATTTTAATTCCTTTAAAAAATATCTCAATAGATAATAGACATGAGAATGAATCTCATACGAAGTAATATTTTCTTTAAACAAATGCAAATGACACTAAAAATTTAGCATAAACTAAATTATAATTTTTAGAAATGAGGGAATAAGTCCATTAAATAAAAAAAAGACATCATATTTAGAAAAAAAACACCTAAGAGCAAATTCTTAGAAAATAAAAATAACTTAAATTGATATATTTATTCTAATTTCAATTTAATTGCAAAAAATAAGAGAAAATAAATCTTTTAAATTTAAAATTTATGCTAAAGGAGACTAAATATAAACAAATCTAGAAAGAGAAGTTTTCTAAAAATTAATCCAAAAATACCAATAAAATAGTAAAACCCACAAATAAAAGAGCCATGAGATGCCTAAGATAGAGAAGGCCAGATGGGTGACCAAACTAAATGAGTGGAAGCAAATTATCACCTATACAACTTTGTTTTGGTTTCATATGTGTTTGGTTATATAGTGTTGGTATTGTTGTTCCAAAATTTGGTTTAATGCATACGTTTTAAATGTCTTTTTAGTTACTAACGTTAATGTTTGACCATCACTCTTAAATCTCTACCGTTCTCATTTTTTTACCCATTAACATTCTTTTAATTTAATTATAACTTCATTCCCTCTTTACATTATATAAGACACACATCTATCCTCCTCCCATACAATCCCACGCATCTTCTCTTCTCCTCATAGCACACGCATATATGTTCTCTTTTGGTTTCCTCTGTTTTTCTTATTTCTTGGAGACAGTTCCTACTCTATCCTTAAAAGTGCACAGAATTTGGTGAAGCAGGCATTAACCCTAGGGTCGGATCCCGTTGTTTTGTTGCACCATAGAGGGGGAATTTCTGACTTAGGTAGTGGTTTCACGGTGCCTTGAGTTTAGATAAGGTGTTCTAATTTATTTTATCGCAATTTTGCTTACAATCTAAGTCAAAAATTGTCTCATTCTTGTTGTTGTTTGTGTATTGCAGTATGCATCAGAAATTGTTTTGTTCTTCTTATCGTGTGATTATTTCGATATAAGTTAAAAATTATTCTGGTCTTCGTGCTGCTTGTTTATTTCAGTGTAATTTCTCTTTTTTTGGGATTTAATATGTCGTCTGTGAATGAATCTGTGCGCACCAATTCTACTGTTCCTCATGTAGGTTTTGCCTCTCTCACCATGGCCCCAAAAATTATACGTGACCTTACTATATTAGAGCCTCCAGATGGGAGAAACTTCAAAAGATGGTATGAGAAAAATTCTATTTTACTTTCAGTAATATGAAATTGATTATTTGTTGCTTCAAGATATTCCTAGTGACAATAATAACCTAAGATAACTAAGGATAATTGCACTGTTAGAGGAGTATTGCTCAACCATATGATAAATTCATTATTTGATATCTATTGTAAGTAAAAAATTGCCAAGAAAATTTGGGATGCCTTAGAAGTTGAATATGAGACTAATAATACGCTATTGTTAAGTGTTTAAAGTTTATTGTTGATGATGGTAAGCCCATTATGGACCAATTATATAAGTATGAAAACCTAGTTGCTGAAATCCTTGTAGAGGGTATGAACATGTGTTAGTTGTTTCAAGCTAATGCCCTTATTGAAAATCTGCCTACCTCATGAAATGAGTATAAAAATCAGTTGAGGCATAAGAAGAAAGACATGAAGCTACAGGAGTTGATAGGGCATATAAAGATTGAGGAAGCCAACCATATATAATACAAGGACAAATCACTCACCCCTACCCCTACTGTTAAGGCTAACATGATTGAATACAAAAATGCAGGTAACTCCAATAAGAATGGTGGATACAAGAGGTCTTTCAACAATAACAAGCATGGTTAGTTCAAGTGGAAAAGGATTGATGGTGATTGTTGGTGGTGCCATAAGCCAAGCCAATTTGCTTCTTTTTGCCAAGCTAAAATGAACAATGAAAAGAAGGACCAAGGACATAAACCATGACAGGTTGGGAAAGGAAACTAAAAGGGGTACCAAAGAGGTAACCAGAAGAATTTTGGTAAGTCTCAAGCCAATGTGGCCAAAGTTGCTAGTGATGATGACGACGAGATCATTACTACTGTGGTGTTTGAAGTCAACCTTACTGCAAACTTGGTTGAGTGGACCGTTAACATAGAAGCCACACGCCACATTTGCACCAACAAAGACTTGGTCAAGGAATTAAATGATGCTGGTGATGGTGAATTCATGTACATGGGAAACTACAACAAAGTTCCTGTCCAATGAATTAGGAAGGTCACTCTCAAACTCACTTTTGAAAAAGTTTAGCTTTAGAAAATGTTTTATTTGTTCTTAATGTTCGTTAAAACTTGATTTCTAGTGCATTACTTAGCAAAGCTGGTGTTAAACCTATCTTTAATTTTAATAAGCTAGTTCTAACTAAGAATGAAAACTTTGTTGGTAAAGGGTTTTGTAATGGGGACTTATTTGCACTTGATGTTGAAATGAATGCATCTACTTCTTCTACTTATATTTTTAAATCTTTAGATCTTTGGAACTCTAGACTTAGGCATGTGGCATGTCAATATAGGGTTAATTAAGAGGATGAAAAGCTTAAAATTGTTGCCTAACCAAATTACCAATGAAATGAAAAAATGTCAAATTTATATTGAGGCTAAGCACTCTAAAAAACCTTTTAAGTTAGTGACCAAAAAAGAGTCACAATTGTTAGATTTGGTGCATACAGATTTGTGTGATTTTAGGAATTGTGTGAGTAAAGAAGACATAAGATATTATATCACTTTTGTGGATGATTGTTCATGATTTACTAATGTTTACTTATTGAAAAATAAAAGTGATGTAGAGGAAATGTAAAGTTGAGGTTGAAAACCAATTAAAAAGGAAAATTAAGGGATTATGATCTGATCGAGGCGGTGAGAGTAATACTAATTTTCTTGCTGATTATTGTGGAAAAGTTGGGATTATTCATGAGCTTTTAGCACCTTATACACTTGAATAAAATGGAATAACCGAGAGGACAAACGGAATACTTAAGGATATGATGAATACAATGTTAATTTCCTAGTGTTTACCTGATTTTATATGGGGGGAAGTTATTCTCTCAGCTTGTTATGTTCCAAACAGAGTCCCTCATAAGAAACTAGATCGAACCCTTTATGAAAGTTGGAAAGGTTATCCACTTAGCTTGAGTTTTTTGAAAGTGTGGGGGTGTCTTATTACGGTTGATCTACCTGAACATTAGAGAAAACAATTGGACCTAAGGCCACTGATTTTATTTTTATGGGATATGCCTTTAATAGTGTTGCTTATATATTTATGGTTAAAGATGAGGGATTTAAAACTTATGGACTAATTGTGGAGTCGAGAGATGTAGTATTCTTTGAGGATACATTTCCTATGAAAGTGAATATGTAAGCTCCTAGAGAATATGTTCGTAGTTTTTCTACCAATGATGACACAGAGGAAGAGGAAATTGTTAAACTAAAGAGAAACAAAAGAGTTAGAGTATCAACCGGTTTTGGTTATGACTTTATTACTTTCTTTAGGGTGAAAAAACCTGATGAGATAGATGATGTTTTTATGGTCACTTATATTAGATCCCAAAACTTATAAGGAAGCAATGATACTTGTGGATGGTACCTTTTGGAAGGAAAGCCATATATAGTGTGTTAAAGTCAATCATGTCTAACAAAACTTAAGTTTTAGTTGATCTATCTCAAGGGTGTAAGCCTTTGGAGTGCACGTGAATTTTCAAAAAGAAATTGAGACTTGAAGGATTGAGAGGTTCAAGGCAAGACTTATGATTAAAGGCTTTAAACAAAAGAAAAGATTAGACTTTTTTTTATATTTACTCTCATGTTACTAAAATTGCATCTATAAGGATGTTGTTTGCTATTGCCTTGGTAATTTAAGCTTCATCTGCACCAAATGTATGTTAAGACAACTTTCTTAAATGGTGATTTTGATGAGAAATTTTATATGGTCTAACCCGAGGGGTTTAGATTGCCTAGTCAAGAGTCAAAAGTGTGTAAGTTGGTTAAGTCTTTTTATGAACTTAAACGAGCTCCAAAATAGTGGTATGAGAAAATTGAAAGTGAACTTTTCAAACATGGTTTCACCTCTTGTGATTGTGATTGTGATTCTTGCATTTATGTGAAATTTGATGCCGATGGTTGGGTGATCATAACTCTTTATGTGGATGGTATGCTTATTTTAAGTCCTAGTTTATCTGTCATTGATACTAGCAAGAGTTCGCTAAAGTTTTCCTTTAATATGAAGGATCTTGGACCTATATACTTTATTTTGGGAATCAAAGTTCATAGGACTAACTCTGGTTTTGGGTTGAATCAAACTTATTATGTTGAGAAATTTTTGAAGAAGTTTGGTTACTATGATATTGAGCCAGTCAAGACTCTCTATGGCGCTAATGTTGCTTTAAATAAAAATCTTGGTGACAGTATAAACCAAGATGAGTATGCTAAAATTCTTAGTAGTGTGATGTTCTTGATAAACTATTTTCGTCCTGATATTTCATACTGTATAAGTAGACTTAATAGGTATACTCATACTCCTAATTAAGAGCTTTGGAATGCATTGATTTGTTTGTTGAGATATTTAAAAAGTATTATGAATTATAGATTATCTTTTGGTAGTCATCCTCCTATATTGGAGGGATATTCTGATGCTAATTAGGTTACAGAGTATGATGATATACACTCTACCAATGGCTACATTTTTACCTTAGTAGGAGCTGCCATCTCTTGGAAATCATCCAAGCAAACAAGGATTATGAGATCACCAATGGAGGCTGAGTTTATGGCTTTGGAGCTAGTAAGACGGGAAACTGAGTGGCTAAGGAATCTCTTAGCAAATATCCCACTTTGGGAAAAACCAATTCCTTCAGCGTTCTTTCATTGTGATTTGTAGGCTGCCATTCATGTTGCCAAGAACAAAGCATGTGATGGCAAAAGTAGACATATCAGATTAATACATAAAATTGTATGTACTTTAATTAGACATAGTATAATCTCTCTAGACTATGTTCAATTAGAGAGAAAGTTAGCGGATCAGTTTACAAAAGTTTTAAGTAGGAAACTAGTTTCAGAACATGTTAAAGGGATGAGGTTGAGCCAAAATTTGTAGTAAGCTCATGATGGACACCTGTTTTAGGAAATCAACTTCAACGGGTCAAACAAAATTATGTGGCAACCACTTACTTATACTTTGTTTGTGGAATATAACTATTCAGTTGTTAAATTATGTTCCTTAGCATTCCTTTACTACATTTGATGAGATTGAATGGATTAATCCTTAATGAGTTCAATAATTCAAGTTTGGGTGGTATGAATAATACATAATTGATGGACTCACCTAAGTAATTATAGGGAGCTAGTCACCCTCTTATGAGAGCATTTGAGCTATCTCTCTATAGCAATCATAAGACCAGGGTATTTTGAGGTTGTTTATTTCTCTAACAAGTTCTGTCTCTGTATTTCTTGGACACCAGGTTTGTAACATCCCATCCCCATATTAAGGGTTAGTACCTGAACTGACAGTACATGCGAGCTCAAAGAGAAATTTAGACAATGCATTTTCTTATTCATGCATCATGTTAGCATATATGCACATAAATACGGAATGTTTTCATATAAAAAGTG